>JBCAUG010664111.1:0-13791 GCA_038406175.1 Haplosyllis leylae | reverse complement strand
GTCCCAAATTGCCGAAAAGAAGTTGCCATCTGTGATCCTATAAGGTGGTTTAAGTGTAAACTTAAACCACCTAAAAACCTCATCTGGAATCTCATCTGAGTTTATTTCTTCAACTTGTTGATTACTATCTGTGAAAATTTCATTCAAATCAAAAGAAATAAGATTTTCATCTGCCTCAATTTGCAGATGCTCCATTGCTATTTATATTATATTCAATGTCGTTTTTCCATAAAATTTGTGAAAAAATGCAAAATTCTGCGTTTTTGCAAAAGTGCAAAATAAAAGCCAACTCACCACTGTCAACTAACCCCCTGTAGGTCATGTGATTTAATTTGGCCAATAAAAGTAACGGAAAAATTAAAATAAATTTGGTTAGCTGGAAATTATAATTCAGTATCTAAACTTTCAGTTCTTGGGCTGGTACCACGCCTCAGCGTGGTAGAATACAGCTTAAACGTTGGTTTTCACGAAGTGGTGTTGACTTCCCATTTCTATCTCAGTTCTACCCTCAATATTCCACTCAATGAGAAGCTGGTAATTTTTTTCGGTGTCGGCTTTTCACCTGATGACGGTGGTATGGTTTCTGCATTTTTGTACTTGTAATGGAATGTTTTCATACCTTTCTAATTCACACTAAATTGGTATTTTGATAACAATACCAAAAGTGTGCGAGATTCAAAGATCAATTATGTTGTGAACTCCAGGATATCTCAAAAGTTCAGATAGATAGATGTGTATTCCACAGTGTAATTTGTTGACTATCACACTGAAAAGGGAGTAAGCTTTGACTTTCTTAGAACTTTCTTTGATAATTGTATTGTACATTCTTACATTCGATTAACCACTCACTTTGTTCATTCATGTTCTGATGACTATGAACCGATACAATGCTTTTGTCTAACTTGAACGTAGAACAGTAACAGTCGACCATATTGTCCTAACAATCTTCTCTGATAAATTTTAGGCTTGAATTACTAATCATTCATCAGAAACAGTGGAGGATTTGTGTTTGTATAATGCCACGAATTTTAATATTTAATGTATTTATATTTTCTCTTTGTATCTGGAAATACATCCCACAAACGACGGTTTTCCTGATATTGTAACCTTCATGCCATTAAACAATTATCCCATCGAGTTCACCTGTTGAAATAACATAAAGCCAACATTTTGCACTGCTGAAAGTATCGCTGCCATGTGGTGCTTTGTTTAAGGATTACTTGTGTATGTTTTGAGGCGTAATTTCATGAAAATAATCTGCAGATTGGAAAGAAAAGAAAATTTGAACCTATTACAGATGACATCCATTTCAAACACTGTAACTTCAACATCGGATTAATTAAGATGTACCTGGGAAAACCAAAAGGAATTAGTATTTTATTAGTAGGCATGTTTTTGTGTTTCGATGCAAAAACTTCTGCAGGCAGATGACTCATGATATTTGACACAAGCGTTCACTTGACATTCAAGCACGAAGTTATTTTTGTTTATTTGGCATTAATTACTGCATTTTAAAATGAATACTCTCTACAATGAAAATAAAGCATGCATATTTCACAAATGTAGATTTGTTTTTGTCATATTTTGCTTTGCTGTCAAACACCAATATCAATCGAATCGAGAAGAACAATTTAATCCATACACGCATTCTTTTACTTCCCTTAACAAGTATCAATTTTCTTAATGTCTTTTAACACGAAGTCATCCCTAAACGGAAACTGCCCCTTGTGATCTTAATGGGATTTGCAGTTCTCAAGGTATCACTTCTTCATTCCTAACAGTTATGTCTCTTTCTTCCACTTTGTAAGGACCATCCGATTGCTTGAGGCCACAAAGGTGCTAACCTCATGTGACTCGTACTACGGTGCTCAAACGGTTCATCTCTCCACTTACACGTTAAGAAGAAAAAGGTATTTCATATAAGAATAGTGTATTGTCACATTTACTATATTTAGGATTTTTTAACAACTCCCACGTATTTGCTCTTTCCCAGGTAGACAGATTGAGTTTAATGTCAAATCTTTACACACTCAGAATTATTCCTGTTTTTGGTACAAAGTTTCTGGAGAGGAAAATCTTTGTAACAGTTGTTCTTTGTCTACCGTCTCGTTTTTCTGCTGTAGAATTCCTTACTTGAAACAAGGGTAAATCAATGGAAATTATGATTATCTTTAATTAAAAGGCCACATTCACACTAGAAATCTCCTCAAACGGGCAATCGCCCATCTTAACAGATTCCCAATCATTGAGCTTTGTAACACAGTAGATCTAAATTAACTTTCCTTATCATCGTTACTTGTGAAGTGTAATTGGAAACATCCAATCAAACTAACATCCAGTAGACATTATAGAGCAAGCTCTCAATTCCCATTAGGCACCGGACATTAGTCACTAAAGGCATCCGATAGTGTTTCTTTGTATCTATCACTCAGTTGTCTGATTCTCTGATAACTTCCATTTTCTCTGAGGAAATTTCCATAGCGAACTATCATTTGAATTGGCACCAATTCTTAATACGTGAATTAAAGTTCTGTTGTTGTTAATATCTTTTTGAGATACTGAAAACACTTCGCCAGATTCAAACTCCTATTCAGTAAATTTTGAAATTCCAGTTTGAAATTCCGTTTAGTACAGATCGCTCGGCAAACAATATCTGTTTGAACCAGATATGACTTAACCATACATTAAAAGAATCTCTGTAAAGACAATTTCAGTTTTTTGTAATTTTTCTGGGGGTAGGTTTTTGTGAATACCAACTCGGCAATGGTGCTTTACATCTTGTGAACGATTAATGTAATGCTTTGTAACTCCACAGTGTTCACTTTAATGCGCTCTTCATTCAAGGGAAAGTAGTGCAAATCCAATCAAAACAATTCCCAATTGATGGCTTTCTTGTTGCCTCCCCTTTCTCCATTAGAGACCAGCTATTAGTCACTCAAGTCGTCTGATATTGGTCTTTTTGTGTCCATTAATCTGCTTGTTTGATTTTGTGATAAATCATGCCCATGCTTCACAGTTGGTCTCTCAGTCTATTTCCAATTTGGAAGTCTGTTCTTTTGAAAAAAGAAAGATACTTAGACTAATATATTCAGAATGGAAAGTGTGGTTCATGCATAGCTTTCATTTAAGTTTGTATTTTACTTCTATATGAAAGCTAAGAAAGACAAGTGCGTATCCGATGTTGACTTTGAATTGACCCTCACAATATCCCTTTGGCCAATGAAACTTCGATGCAACTAAGAGTGGAGCACTGATCAAAGATTGCAGGGAATAATAGATATGTTTCTGTGTCATACCATTTACGTAAACGAGAAACGACCTTGGTTTGCACTGGCTTGATGACTTTCTGAGCGGATAGTTCCAGATGCTTCATAATCAATAATCCTGGATAAGACAGATAATAACCATCACGCAAGTCTTCAGACTCCAAATCCAATCAATAACATCTTGTAAGCTAGCCACATCCTACCTTTAGGCATGTTTGTTTTAAAGCAGAGCAATCAAATCAGAGCACTGTTCTGATCGCAATCCGAAAAAGTCCTTTCGTAAAAATGGACACTGTGTTGGTGATGGTTTACGTTTTTATATATTTATCTGTTATAACTAGCTCGGGTTCCCACGTCTTTGGGGTGTTGTTTCATTAAACCCCTTGTGTCCTGTGGTGTCGTCAAGAGCAGACAGACAGACACAAATCCTTATACTTTTAGTATTTTAGATTGTATTACAGTAAAGGTTCCGGCATGTCTCGACTCACCGAAGCAAGGTTCCAACTTTTAATGAGATACCTGACTTTGCTGGGACCGCACCCATTTGGTTTAGGCACTTTACAATATCTTATAGCATCTACTCAGAACTTCAGTTAATGGCACGGGAGATTGATTGCCGTCACCCAAAGATACATTCCATGCAAAACGAAAGAAACCTATGAATCAATGCCAAGCACTTACAGTGAAGTATGTTCAAATGGCTGACTTTGGAAGTGAATTCGAAATGTAACTTACCAAGTTGATTTCGAATGCTTTATGACCCCAATAAGTCTCCAATGCAATTACTTGACCGTAAGGATCTGTGTCATTGTGGAAGGAGATGTAGTTCTCGGCGCACCTACCGACTTCGTATATAATCATGTCTATATCAGATCAATATCGGTCACAGTAGCCATTCCTGGAGCAATACTCTTTGCTTGTTTTTGTCCATTATCAGGCTGGGACTGAATGTAGATCAAATTGCAATGATTACGATAATCTCTTTCCAATATGATACAGAACGATGGTCTACACAATCTGTACTGTCTCACAATAAGCATTTCTTTTACTTTGCCCCAGAGATAATTATAATGATTTCAACTTCTTTTCATTATTACAAAAATACCGACGCCTCCATCTGAACTTTTTCAGAATTTCAAATGTCCACTCTAGGACGCAAGTAAATAATAACAAATATTCAAACTTGTACCGAAAATCTTTGATTCTGGCTGCCTCTTTCGTTCTTCTGCGAATTGAGCACATTGATTAGTGAAACAAACTGAGAATGTGTAAAAAAAATCCTTATTTCATAGTTAAAGTGATCATCATCTTTTTAACTGACAAGCTCTTGGCATTTTAATTTTGAAGTGTCAAATAGAACTATATATTTTTCTGCGGTTGCTCTTGGTGAATAGTTTATTGGCGAACACAAACCTCAGAGGAATCAGGATCATCCACAGTACTTATCGAGACTTCCTATTTTGCATGATAGAAGGGCATTTCAGTTGTGGTTTGTGATCACAGAATAGACACAGGAAGGACATTAAAAGCCTCTTCACAGACCACACTTTGCTGTAATAACGGCTTTTTCATCCCTATTGCATCATGGTGGCAGAGAATCTCAGACGACAAATGAGTATTTCACATGTCAATCGAGTCCATTCAAAACAAACAAAGGCATGATCTCTTTCGTTTCCATTTGTTTTAGTTCAAGCAATGAGTTACCAACTTAGACTATTCCTGAGAGTGAAGAAAGATGCGGTGTAAAGCCGGTTTCAGCGTACAAAAGATCACAGTATTACAAGGTGGCCTCATAAAGCTTAAAAGGTTTGACCTTTTCAGACAAGAAAACTTCAAAAGAAAGAAGTCTTCGTTCTCCACCTGCACAATTGACAGATTACGGTGACAGGGAGGACGAAGTCCCACAGTCGGCCATCCTCTTGAGGAGCCAATTAGACACGTTCACGCGGAACAAGTCGCCAATTTCACTAAACATCAAGATCACCATATCAATGTCTCTCCGGACTTTTTTGTCGAAAGGATAGATACCGTATGAATCACACACCTACAGTGGATACTATTCAGTGTCTATATTATTTGATAAGCCTCACAACACTGAAAAGATTTTCCGTGTACATATATGCCCTTGTAAATGAGTAAACCACATGGAAGATGTGTGTGTGATATTGATATGGTGCTCGTTATGTGTGTGAGAGATGTGTACATGCCCAATTTTGGTCCAGATCTTTTCAAGTCCCACGTTGCAATAAGGGTGTTGAAATCTCTTTTAATTAAAGGGCAAAATGAAAAATAAGGTGATTGCACAAGCATTACTTTTACTTGATTCCAGTGCCAACAAATTTTCTATCGGTCAACTGATCAAGGCAACAAGAAATTTCTGAAAGAAAAAATTTCACAATGTATCAAAGCTGATGAACGGGTGAAAACAGTAAAGTTCTATTTGTCTTCAATTCCAGTGCGTCCACATCACTGGTGTCTGGGATTCGAACAACCAAGTTAAGGAGATTCAATCTACTGGGGGAGGATTGACCTGGATTGCCATAATAAATCCTAACTGCACTCTCATGACTCTCTTCGCTGTCACTTTAATAAGAGACATCGTGTCCAGGCTTTATTGCCCGATCCTTGCTGCGAGTTTGTCACATAACCGTACTGTCTTCAATATCCGATGACACTTCAATAGATGTCCAGATGACTATGGCAATATATGTGCAATGGAGCAGTTGGTTCCATGGCTATTTCATTGATACTGATTGCAAAAGATGCCGTAATTCGCTTGGAATGTGAAAGATATTTCTATAATTTTTATTTTTAAAATCACTTCTTCATTTTCGAGACTCAAATTATTATGAATTCACTGAACTTGCTCAGGCGCTAAATTCGCTTGTTGGCAGTGTAACATGATTCCGTGCTCGGCATTGGTATTTTTATCCAGATCTATATCACCGTGGAAATATTCTTTTCTGAAACATTCGGAAAAAAAAAACAGAAAGGAAGACCACTCTTACAGTCCGACACAGGACATTAACAATTCCCTTGTAAACTGCTGGTGGAAACTATAAAGTTCGTTGAACTGTCACCTTATAGGTCCTTCTTGACCTGTTTTCTTCTGCCAAGAATACCATATTAGGATTTACAACAAACTCTTTGTGTGTACGAAATCATTAAGCCAAGTGGTGCGCAGTTCACCTCAAAAACTGGTGCCGTAAAATTCCTTAATATAATTATGGTAATGAGGTTCTCAGTCACAGAAGTGTCACAAATAAGTCCCCTGGGATCGCCACTGACACTTTACAGCCAAGTTTAGTTCCTACACCGCCGGAGACATTCTAATATGCTTTCCTGCCATTCTAGGCCATTAGGTAACAAACCTCATTACACTTTTCTCTGCTTCACCAGCAGTTCAGCCATTAACCAACTTGATTGCTTCATTTGTTACACGAGAATGAGCAGTAAGTTAAGCTAGAATTGTTCGGGACGGAGTCTACTTCCAGATTTTGCATGCTGGCATTTTCGTTGTCGTTTCCACTGCTCCATTTCTCGTTCACAACATGTAATTGCAATGATCTGGTAATGGTCACTATCCACATTAAGCTATTACACTGTATGGAATCAAATTCACCACAAGGGTCTAAAAACACTCAACCTATGAAATATTAATGAATAAGCTTCAAAAAATGAACAGTCGAAACGTGATAGTTACGTGACTTTCACTTTTGTCATCTATTCTGGTGCCCACTAATCCCCATTCTATTACACACCTGATGAAACTTCACCCGGTTGTTAGAAACTCTAGCCATCCTCTGAATCTTTCTTCGTTCCTGGATTACCTGGATGCGCCACTACATTGTCTTGTATAACTGTCTGACACTTGAATCAAAATTGTTTCCTCCTGTCGTCTGCTGTGATAGTTTATTTCCGCTGTATAACTACATTTTGAATTTGCTTGAATTTGCAACTGGCATTATTGTTTTGTGACTGCTGCTAAAGTACCAACAAGTACTACAGACCAATGACCTGATATTATGAAGTATGAAATGCGTGCAACTCTTTGTTACATCTAATGTTGTTTGAAAAAATTATCTGTTGTCAGTGACAGGAATAACTCATGATATCAACTGGTTTCTTTCTTCTCCCCTGTGAAATCTGATCACAAAAGTTAATGAAACTGCAAAAAAAAGTGAAATGAAATCTAATTGACTTTCCTACCTGCATGCCAGCTGCAACGAAGCTACAATGTAGTCCCTCCGTGTAATCTTTATGTCTGTTGTCTCCTCTATATCTACATCCACTTCAAGTGGTTCCTCCTGTAAGGGCATCATCGTGCTCTCTAACGTACTGATCGACTTGAAACAGTATAATAACCTCTGTATCAAATCAAATGGTAGTCAATACTTTCGACAGTAACAAGTTTCAGTATTTTTCCTTTACTAGCCGTTCAGCATATCCTTTGGTCGTGAAAACGTTCAATGGAGCCATTTTGAGGCTGGATTCATAAATTCTAATGTTCAACAGGGCTAAGGATGAAACGTTCACATCTAGCTTCTTGGAAGCTTTTACATACCAACTGGCTGTTGAGTAGCCACTGTGGCTGATGTTATTGTGAAGCTGTACGCATTTAGAACTACAAATTGCAGCTCCATATCAGTTACGTTATTGCTTTCAAAGTCCCAAAAGGTATTGGTGGCATCATACCAATTTTTCATCCAGTTCCTGAAGGGCAAAATAAAAATAATTGTCCCAAGAAATTCCGAATTGACGCTTTGGGATGTAGCAGCATTTACCATAAATCTAAGACTTGGCGCATTAATTCTATAATAAATTCCATGCAACAATAAGCAACTTCTTTGTAAATTATGGCATCGTCACAACGATTGACTATTTGGATTTCATACATTTTATTTTGTTTCTCATTTAGATCTACCAATATTCTGAAAAATGAACTGCAAATAACAACAAAAGACGCTCGCTTTCTGCGAAGCTTTCAGTTATTCTTGGGGAAAAGACCATTTCAGTGCTGTTTAGGATAATTCGCATGCTGCGTAGGCAGTGAAGTCAGTTACAAGGCATAAAGTAGACTGATATGTGGCATTTAACAGCTTCTTTACACGACAAAGTTGTTACACTATGTCCCTTTTATAACCCTGACATTACAGAGATACCGCCAGTACATTACTTGTGTACATTTCAAAAGACAATAAAAAGACGATGGTACTCGGAACTAACAAGTTGGACGTGAATCAACTTGATTACTCAGCTGCTCAAACTTTCAAAGAAACAAGAAAGTCCTCCTGCGTGAACGCAAGAGGTATACCGGCCGCGGCATAGCAAACCTATCCCGGGGGACTTATGTCCCCCAAAAAAAATTTCAAAAGAAAAAAAAATTTTAAAAAAGGGTCCAGCTGGGGGGAGGGTTGGGGGTACCCCCTGGATAGACCGGATACCCCCCCCCAGGTGGACATGGCTGGGGTACCCCCCCCCCCGTGGACAGACAAACACCTGCGAAAACAGTACCTTACCGCCGTACTACGTACCCGGCCGGTAAAAACTCGTGTGGTTCTTCCTTTAGGGTTTCTGCCATTGATTAAACATCTAAGATACGATCGTTTTTACTTCTGAACAGAATAGATCAAACTGCAGTCTGTTTAATTCAGAATTCTTGATGTGTCTCATGAAAGTTCCTGTTGTTGTTCTTGTGATATTTCTTACAATTCAACACAAGAAATACTAGTTTAATCAAATCCTTGGCAAACCGAACCAGTTGGAGTGGACCCGAGGAAGAAGGATAATGAAGATTATCTATATCACTGGCAACGCACTTGCACAAGAAGAGTGGTATCATTGTGAACAATGCGACAACGTTATTGAAAATAGCTCTGAGTCACCGTCAATTTCTGTCAGTACAAACTGATGTAGACAGAATGAGATTTTCATCGCGAAATGTCTGTAGATTTGTCGGGGTTTATGTCCCTGTGGGTTCTCAAATACAATTACTGGACCCAGGAATATTTGAAAGGATCTCAGTAATTTGTCAACATAATAATAGGCTCATGGCAATGTACAGGGTGTTCTGAATCAATACATTGCCCCGAGGTCTGACTGGAATGGATTACGAAAGAGATTCCAAACTGTAACATCTCCAAGAAACAACTGGATCAACAATGCAATAACTTATCTGTGGTAAATTCGAATTCAGTTTGAAGTGGTCAAGTGGAGTGTAAAATGTCTCTGCTTAAATGTTCTTTTCTTTTGGTCCCTCGGGAAAAGTTATACGACGTATACAGAAAGACTGTACTTTGAAATCGCAAAAACTACCAAGATAAACCACTTAAAATACTTCACTGTTCCGTTCTACACACATTTATTATTTATATTTTGTTTATTATAGCTGTTTGGAAACGTTAAACGTTGAGGTTTCATTACTATGCTTTGAAAAAGCTCTTTACAGTGAATTCATTTCTTCTTTATTCCAGACAATTTGAACAAGACCTCATCATGTTCTGAGGTATCCGAACAGCAATTGACCCACTACGTGACTGATTACCTTTTTCGTCGGCAAGACGCGAATGTAATAATCAATACTAGTTAAATGCTTTCTAATCCTAAGTGGAGTTGTTTCAGAGGTAACGCAAAAATAAAGCAAAAGATGAGTCTTTCGAGACAAAACTTTTAGTCGGTTCTAAAGTTTAAGTGCAAACTAAGTGTTTCCATTGGCTCTTTTTGAAGTGAATCAATATCATCAAATATTTACTTTGGATTTGACTGTTTCGTTTTATCATTTGCACATTGATTTTTGTAAAGGCATATAGGTGCTTCCTCCAGACATCATTTCCATGCTTGTGTTAAGTCGATGCATCAAGCTCTTGTGAAACGATGCAATGGAGTGCACTAAAATATTTCAGGTTGTACTTTTTGCTTTGGTAGAAAACAGTACAAAGCCTGCTTCTTCCACAACATTTATCTGACAGACTGAAGCAAATTAGAGAAAGCGAAATAATTTCACTTGTTGGTTCTTATTTTTCGTTAAGTTCACATCCGTTTATATGGTCGATGTTTGCCAGTTATGAACGCATACTGATGAAAACTGACCTAATTTTCAATATTGCCCTCTAATATCTTCTCTGCCAATTGTAATACACAAAATAACGTATGAATTATGTCAGCATGCATCCAACCACACCCATATTTATATTACATTTATCACTGTGTGTTTTTTTCGTAGAAAATGGTATGTGTCCCCTCCTGCAAATGCATTCCCTTTCAAAGGTAAAGTGTGTCCGTTCAAAAACTGCATGGTGTCCAGAAAAATAGTTGATGGCATCATGATTCTCACTTCATTAGAACTTTAATTGATATGGGACAGGTAGTGTTTCGTAAACAAAAAACATCTGACAAAATCATTGGATTTGTTAACCAAAATAATGATCACTAACCTACTCCCAGGTTTTTTGATGAGCAACATTGTTAAATTCACAATGTTTGAAGCTTTTGAACAAGACTGCTGATTCTGACTGAATGTGAAGCCCTCTGATAACTTACATTCCTGCCTTCTCTAGCCCCAGAAGGGACCTGTTTAGGAATATATTTGTCTTGTACAAGGAACTTGGCAACATTTATCAGCCACAGAGTAGTGTTTATGATATTGCCACGTTCACTGTGGTATGTTTTCTTTTCGTAAGTCACCATTTATTTTCATAAGAATATGTGTTGGAGAAAGAACTCAAACACATTGCATTGGCGGATCTAGGGGGCACGAGCGCCCACCCCTTCCAAGGACCAAAATTATCTCCATTTCATGTAGAGTTTCGGAAACTGTTGTAAAATCGTGTGTTGGCGCCCCCTCGAGGCTTGGCGCCCCCTCCACAGAGAATCCCGAATCCGCCCTTGAAATGGAATTAAATAATCAGATCATAGCGTGTTTTCAATTTCATTTGATTCAGACAGTTTTGTGTAATCTTGAAGTAAGTTTGTTACTGTAATACAATCGCTGTTTCCGTTTCTTTCCGGGAACATTTCTACGTTGAAATTACTTCTTAAATTGTGTTGTTATCGTAGTGATGAAACCATGCATGCAGCCCGTCCCATGTAATCCCTATCGTTATGAAAACATTAATCATACCAAGATACAACTAAACTCCAGAACGCAGCCACCTGCGTCCTTGCCTAAGGACTTGTCATCCATCTATTTCTAGCAGTAAATGACTGCAGCTAATTTTCCTGACGAAACAGACTTGATAGCTCTGGTGGTTTTCATAATACCGAGTGGAAGCCTTTCTTACGACATCTGTCTTGCCAAAGAAAACACTTCGTCAACTTTTCAGACACGAATCTCACATCTTTGAATGACTTGAAGACCAATATGTGTCTGTCAAAGATGCTCAATACGAATGGCTTTGGACACTTCTGGGCACTTCGGAGGCGGTAAGGATCTAATGTCACACCCTCTCCAGGAGGTTCTCTTCGCTTAATGGGCAACTCAGGCCACACGGCTCTTCATGATGGAGCTGTTTGCTTTGAAATGGTTCTAGTAACACTTCAAGCAAAAATCCCTTCCGACTGCTTTTAATCCGCAAATATTCAGTTGCCCACAAGACATTATTTGAAATTGTTGGTTTCTATCTGCTACAAACTTGCGTGGACCTAACCAATTTTTTATTTAATTTTTGACAACACTTCTGGTTTTTCAGGTCTAATATCGTCAGTAAACTGTTTTCAAATAGAGTATGAAGCTCGAGTACATTGTGGTTTGTAAAGTAAGAAATATTACACAAAATTTATCTCCTTCTTATCTTGCTACAATGACTCATTTACCTTAAGATCTGATGTGACCCAAAGGCATCGATAGTTCCCTTTGCGACATCCTCGTGTTCTTTAATAGTTGTAGAACATGGTTTATCAAGGGCTGGTGTGGTAATTTTAAGCGATCCCTCTTTTTAGGGTCCCCTGGACCATTTTGATTGTTGTGAGTTGGACCCATTTTTCACAAATGTTTGATTTTTTGCAACTAAATGATCTTAAAAGTCTTAATGTTTGGTATTTGAGTGAACTGACTTATTTGAAAAATAAAATCAATTTAATCTGATGAATTCCTATGCTTCTTACAGATAAAAATTAAATTTTACCTTGTAATTAACATATAAGATGTGTTAACATTATAATTATACTGTAATTATTGTAAACAGTCAGAAAAATTATCACCCCTGATTAATGGTGTATCATTTGCAATAAAATTATTCAATAACTTTTCGTACCTTAAAACTTTTCTGTCGGGGAGAAGGTAGAAAAGCAAACGGTACATGTGAGCTGAAGGCTCAAGTGTTAGGGGCAACCAGCAGAGTTGATTCTCCTGTTATTTCCAGGAGAGGGTCCACTTTAGATTACATGTATGATTCTGTACATTTTCCACAAGATATTTCTTGAAACATTTTTTTCTGCAATTGCCAAACGTAAAATTTTTCACCGGACCTTAAAAAAGTCTTCGACAATTGTCAACACTTTTTTCGAGAGCTTTATGCAGTCAGATTTGGATACGAACATTTAGTTCCATTCCATCATAAGGACCAAATAAGCAACGGTTGACTGCTCGCATACTACTTAAAAGCTGCCAGGGATTCCCTCCTGCTCCTAAATTGATTGCACTCTGAACCGATAGTCGCCTATTGATCCATCAATATTACCATTTTCGTCTACGAGGAACTGAGCTGCATATATTTCGAACGCAATTCCACTGCAAAAATATGCTTCTCCTACAAATAGTTACTTAATGTTATATCAATTATTGGATGTCGGGAATTGAGTAGTGGAATGGGAACAAAATGGGCATAGATTTTGTTTGATGTTGCTGTTTTCTATCCCCTTGTTTTCCTATAATTTAACAAAAAAAATTGATATCGTGAATAATAGTCCATCGATAGCTTTTTTTCAAATTAAAGTGTGGAAAGTTTTTTTGTCAATGAAAACTTAAGCTCAATGCAATAATCGCACATTTTATCATTTACAGAGTCTATCTGCTTCTTGTTCTGAAGCGTCGTTTGAATAGTGTTCCTCAAACAGGCTTTTAAGAAATATGGTATTTTACTTAAAAAGTAATCCCCTTGCTGATTCCTTGACATATTTAAGCTGCCCCTGTGCTATTTCCTATTAACTTATTTTCACATAAAGTGACAAAGTCCATTAAAGTTAGAGAGGAAAGTAGATGCTTCTAATTATCTCCTGCACAGAGACCACCTACGAAAGAAACCGCTGAATCAATAGCTGCATGCAGCTTAACAGATTGTCTTAAAGAAAGAAAAAGTTCCTGGCAAAGTTCTGAGAGGAGTCAATGTCTTCTTAGCAGCAACATTTTCATCCTTCATTAACCCTTGGTGCCCCAGAGAAGACTATAGTCTCACGGCACAAAATATTTACAATTTTAAGGTAGGGGTAGGCATACAAAGTAAAGTAGCACGGAGTAAATATACACACTGCAAAAAAATGAAGTTTATGGAATTAAAGCTTAATGATAGTACCTTTAATAACTACCAAT
>JBCAUG010664000.1:0-13797 GCA_038406175.1 Haplosyllis leylae | reverse complement strand
AACTTTAGCCTTTTATCATGGCCTATTGTCCCACAAAGAAACAGGTAAAAGTCTAAAGTATTTGCAATTTTATCGAGACCATACCTACTTCTGTCCCAAATTACCCTCACTTGCTCTACTCGGTATATTCGACAAGATTTACATATGTTTAAACCTAGAACATAACATTTTACTTTTACTACTTGGTACGTTTATACCTTTCACAATTACGGGTTACTACAATGATATCATGTGTAGCGTTTATACCTATCTCCAGTTGAAATAGCAATCGTTGTAAATGTTTTTATGCCTTACACAACATTTTCAACATTTTTAAAACACAATTGAAGATACAAGAAAATGGTGAAAGTCACGTTTATGCCCAAAATACGAATACGAATGGCCATATTAAACACAGGACACTTTATGTCATAATAGCTGAGTATGGTGCTTAAAAGATTTACCACAATTCAGACACTTATAACACTTGTCGGACGAATGCATGTACTGCTGCGCTTTAAGATACCATTTGTCATATGTGGTGTAGTTACACTCAAAACATTGGTGTACTTTCCCACTATGTGTTTTAATGTGTTTAGTTGAGTCACTTTTGGCAAAATACCATTTACCACAAACTGAACCATTTGGGAGAGCCTTATTACACATGTGGCCAGGATGTCTCAGATGCTTAAGTCTGTGATTTTTTAAATCACTTTCAAAAGGGAATACTTGACCACAAGTATGATACGGATGTGATTGCTGCATATGACTGTACTTATGCCATCAGAAAGTGCACGGATTATTAAATAAGCAGTTGCAGACAGAGCACTGCAGGGGCAGATATGTCTTCCTGTAGTGGGCATTGATACCTGCCAAGTTCTTATCATGATAATCACAGTTCTTGAAGGGGCAGGCAAAATTCCTGTCTTTCTTCTGTTTCTTAAGTTCAAATGATTTTGTTACTAGTCCAGTAACTTTCTCCCATTTAACTGGTTTCTTTTCACTATCAGGAGGTGCTGGACATAAGTGTGGACTGTGTGGTTTGGGTCTCCTTTTGTGATTACTTGTAACGGTAGAGATAACCGATTTAGCCAAAGGTATGGAGTTGGTCTTAACACTCTTACTCTTACTTTTCGACGTGCTTGAGTTCACTTTTAGGTCAGATGAGTCATCTAGAGTTTGGGATTTATCATCTGGCTGGTCCTGACTGGAAGGTTCTGGCGAACTTGAATCATCATTACTGCTGTTACTGCTATCTTTGGCTTCAGGAGATGCTAGGGTACTCAGCCCTATTTTCCTATGGGATTCTGTAATTTTTAACTGAGCATTTAGTCTACTCCATGAAGTTTCCTTTAGACCAAATGGGTTGTCTCTTTTATATCTTTTCTTTGGTGCATAATCACTATCACTGCTCTCCAATGTCTCTTGATATGAGATTACATTGTTCTTTAGCCTTGTACTACTTCTTGAATTGGCTGTATTCTTGTCTTTATGCTCACACATAAAGTATGTTTTGTTTGTTTCAGTGTTCACATTCAGTTCATCGCTACTGTATACTTCTGTTAGACTGGAGTAAGGGTCCATATCACTCCAATGAGGGGCAGTATGAGAGAGGGAATAGATTTGGTCAGCGTTTAGTTTTACAAGCGGTACCAACCACTTTTTCTTCTGAGCATCTTGTAACCACAATTCCATGACCTCTTTCTCCGGGTTTGTTACAAAAAATAAGTCACTAAATTCTGAATCAGCACTCTTAGTAGTAGTGGCAGGTGGATCTGGGATACTGGCATTAACTTCCATCAGGTTGAAGGCCCAGTATGTCAGTAGTTCTAAGCTAGAAATATCAATGTGAGAACAGTTATCATCGTCATTTGCACCTTGAGCATCCATAGCACTATCGTTGTTTACACCTTGCACATCTGAGGTAATAGCATCATCCAGGTTTGTGCCTTGCATGGTGTCTTCCATTACAATGTTCACAATAGTGATGTCACTAGCCATACCATGATTTACCACGTTCATGCCTTTCACAGCACCATCTATGACCTCTTGCTTACGTTCAGTGTTTACGCCTTGCACATCAGTGCTAATAATACAGTTCATGTTCATGCCTTGCATGTTGTTTTCAGTATCCGTATTTGACTCAGTGATAACAGCTATATTCATGTTTGTACCCATCACATAAGGGTCGTCATTTTCACCTTGCACACTATCATCAATAGGTGTGGTTTCATCATGAACATTCAGGTTATGATGCATCGAGGCTTGTAGCCCTTCCACTCTGCATACTGCTATCTTAGCTAATGAACTGAGATCAAGAATCGATGGTAGTTTCTGCTGACATAGAAAGGTGAGTCTACTTACTGATGGCATAACACATTCCACGAAGTCTTCATTCTTGTCAGAAAGTTCTGTAATGCAATCTTGATTATCCGATGCACCCACCGTGCTTATTTCATCATTGTCATCATTAATGGTATTTAAACCCAAAGTGCATGTTGATGATCTCAGGTCCACTGGTTTGAGTGTTCCTTCATCGTCCTGAATTGTAGTACGGTAAGATGGTGCTGCAGTGACAATCGGTTTGTTAACTGTTTCAAATGGTTTTTGTCTAAGCTCACTGAATAGATTTTCACCAATAAGCACCAGATGAATATGACATATATGAAATAGCTTATCTCCATTAATAGGACTGTCTGTACCAATTGTCAACCAACATCGATTTTGGCAATAAATTACCACATGTTGTTGAAAGATTCTGGCAAGAGCATATTGCATGAACTCATCACAAAAGTGTCTTCTCGTTCCATGATTTCAATCCATTTGTCCATTGGGTGTATAGTGTTTACTTCAAAATTGTTTATCTTCACAAAACCTAGATGTGTGGTTGACACCCTGTCATAGAACTCTTTCTCCATTCTTATATGTTCACAAATATCGGCACAAACAACTGAGGGCTGCTCGCCATTAAATTGTCCAAAGAGTTCGAAAAGTTGGTTGGGGTTTTTCTTACCATAACGATATGTTAGCCTAGTGTCCAGCCAGTATGTTTTACTCAAGTGAGTATGATGGAAGGTCAATTGTGACATAATGTCCCTTTTAGACATGACATGACATTATCACTATAGTTGTAGTCCAAAATTAAACTTAGTAATTCTTGAGCTATGCTACTTTCCGCCATTTTCTCTTTGTGGTTCTGACTGGGTCAACAACTGGTTTAGACTGGTACCATTTCCTGGCTATGTAGGTGAGGTGATGATATGAATGTTACATTAATATAAATGAAACTTTACTACCTATAAGTTTGTGATCAAGTCTTTGACATATGTTTGCACCTAGCACATACTATTCTTATATTCCTTAATTTTATGAATTGTTTTTACCTTTCACAAGATTTCACAAGCATTTTGATGTTTATACTTTACACATCTTCCATAGTTAATATACTTTACACATGTCATATGTCACATATTTGTTTATATCTTTCACTAGCCTGACGAATGCAAGACATGTGTCATGTCTTTTTTGTTTATACCTTACATATACTTTACAATTAGTTATATACCTTACTCATATCATAGCACATTAAACACAGTGTATACATACGTAACAGTTGATTTATGTTTATACCCAGAGTGCTTGATGCACTTTACAGTTGTTTGGAATAAAGCATATCTTTGATACTTTTTACAAACACATTGTAGTTTGTGATTGCTTTTAATTCACTTGATAGCATTCCAAATTTAGCAATCCCTTGGTGAAAAATACTATCACCGTACTGTTGTTCATTGCTCTTGGGATATATGGAATTTTTTATTTCTAGTGTTGTACTTGTGCTTTTTATTTAAACTATTGCCATCGGCATTAGTCGTTGCACAAGCCAATAACTCGACTGGTAATTCTTTATTTATTATTTTCCAACCACACTTGTAATTTTCTAGTTTTATGATACTATTCAGCGATAGTATCTTATCTTCTTTAGAGGGATTAATATGACTTATACACTTTGATTGGGATTTGGATATCTTTTTTAGCAGTGCTTTTGACGACATGTTACCCCATACTCCAAGGCCATAAGCTATATGGCTATAGATATGGGCATAATATAAAAGCTTTTTTGCATGACTAGTCAGGTTAATTTTTACTGCTGGATAGAAGATATGAATTTTATGCAGTTCGTAAATTCCAGCTGAAGATGTAAGTCATTGCAAAAAATAAGAAAAATCAACAGACCCAGACATGACCCCTGTGGCATCCCAAATGATATATCTTTGGATGTTGAATATTCTTTTATACCTGAAATGCTACATTTTGCTTTCATTTTTCTGTTTTGTAAATAGCTCTTAAATCAAGATAATGCAACTCCTCTTATGCCATACAATTCAAGTTTTTTTAGTAGTGTTTGATGATCAAGTGTATCAAATGCCTTAGACAAATCTAGAAATAGAGCAACGCTATGTTTATTTAATTCTTTGCTTTTCAATATGTTGCCCACTAACTCTGTGATGGTGTGCTTGCATGAATGTTTAGACCTATAACCATACTGGCTTTTGTATATTTGATCACTTTTATTTAAGAAAGTGTAGACTCTTTTATAAACTACTTTCTCAAAGATTTTGGAAAGTGTAAGCAGCAAAGAAATAGGCCTATAATTAGACACTACATGTGGGCTCCCTGATTTACAAAGAGGAATAACCTCTGCAGATTTCATAGTATCAGGAAATTGTCCAGATTCTAGTGATAGGTTTATTAGTATTTGTAGTGGCAATAGGAGTACTTCTGATACATCTTTCGATATGACATTTGAGATGCCATCAAAACCACTGCTTTTTTTATTTTTGAATAGCCTAATAATATTGGCTATTTCCAATTGGGTACAAGGTGCAAAGAATAGACTTTTCGGATTTCTTGTTATTTTTTTTAAGTACTCATCGATACCCTTTTTGCTTGGGGGAGTTTTGTTTGCCAAATTCTTTCCTATATTAGAGAAATATTCTCCAAATTCTTCACAAATTTCAGTTTTAACTCCATCAATTGTAATATAGGGAATACTACTACTTTTATCAGTGTGCTTCCCTGTAATACTGTTTATAACATTCCACAGTTTTTTGTATGTTGTTTAAACCTAACACACTGATTTGAGTAGTATTCAAATTTGCATCTTCATTTCACTTTTTTGAGGACTGTACGATACTGTTTGTACCTATCATATGCCACGTCTTCTTTTGTTCATAATGCTTCCTTATACAGATTAAGCTGTTTATTCAAACTTTGCAGTATTCCTTTTGTTAACCATGGCTCCTTAATAATATTTTTAGAAGAGATTTTAATATCTTTCTCTTCTATGTGTCTATTTATCGATTTCTGCAAAGTCTCATGGAAGTAGTCGAATTTGGCATTGATATCAGGTATATTTTCTAAACAGCTCATCCAGTCAAGTGACATTTCATTTTTTTTTTATTTATTGAAGATGGACTGATAGATTTTGTTTTAATGCGTATTGGTTCTTTTCTACTTCTAATGACATTATTCCATGTCATGATGCATGGTAAATGATTGCTAATGTCTGATATTACTATTCCTCTCTGACTATTACTATG
Source organism: Haplosyllis leylae (assembly GCA_038406175.1). Taxonomy (NCBI): domain Eukaryota; kingdom Metazoa; phylum Annelida; class Polychaeta; order Phyllodocida; family Syllidae; genus Haplosyllis; species Haplosyllis leylae. The sequence continues at coordinate 8,218 of JBCAUG010664000.1, read as the reverse complement.
AATATGTCTGGTTACAATTAAGATATCTATAAGAGTCATGGTTGCTTTAGTTATTCTAGTGGGTCTAGTAATAATAGGAATCATATTATTGTCTAATATGTTTTCCAAAAAAAAATTGAGTTGGTCTATGCGTAGTGTTTTTTAAGAAGTCCATATTGTGGTCTAAACCCAATACCACATTTGGATTTCTTCTATGGAGTATTTGTATTAACTCCACAAATTTGTTATTATAGGTTATTTCATTTGTGTTGGGGGGTCTGTACAAACTACCCACCAGTAATGTCAAATTAGAAACTTTAAGTTCTACTATACAGCATTCTAATTGTGGTGTAGTCATAGACAAATCTTCCACAATCCTGCAAGAGAATTCATTATTTACTAGAACTGATACACCTCCACCTTTTCTGCCTTGTCTATATAAACCAACATGTTTGTAGCCTGGCAGATATACTTTGTCTATAGTGGAGCTTGTTAACCAAGTTTCTTGCAGCAGTATAAATTAGATAGCAATTTGTGTAATTCGTGTTGTTTATTCCTTAATCCACGAATATTTAGTTGCATTATCATGAGATCATTTTTGTTGCTCTGCCATATGTTGTGGTCGGTTAGATCAAAGTAATCACAACAATCTTCATCATTGTCAAGATAAGGAGTGTCTTGAAGAGAGTAACCAAGAGAGTCTACTAAGTCTGTTTTAGGATGCAGACACATTTTGGGCTTAAACAATCATCCTGTTTAACATGGAGTCCACCTGTTGTTATTATTATATACACATACATACATACAGTCATAAGCAATTTTTAAAAAAACGGAATGATAAAGGTGCAGACATATAGACATAATTTGGTCCATATGTAGTCAGTTGATCCAATGATAAGAAGTACAGTAGGGTTTTATATAATCATCCTACTGATAATACATTTTAAAATATCACTCAGGTTTTACATAATTCTAATTTACATGGTTCCATTTCCTAGTTTATACCTAGAACATGATAATTTGATAATATAGATAATTACGATTCAGCTGTTTTTGGTGTTTATACCCATAACAGGATTTACACATAGCACTGTCAGTCGTTTATACCCATAACAGGCTTTGCACATAGCACATAATTACGCTTCAGCTGTTTTTGGCATTTATACCCATAACAGGATTTACACCTAGCACAACCAAATGTACATATGTTGGTTTATACCTAGCACATTGTGTTGTATATTTTCATCGCAATTGGTTTTTACCTAGCACGTTTTAATGAGATATGTTTACAATGTTACCAAATGTACATATGTGGTTTATACCTAGCACATTGTGTTGTATATTCTCATCCTGTCTCTTGCAGTTCAGTACTGTTTTCCATTGGCTGCTCCTTGTTTGTACCCAAAATGTCTCTGATGTATTTATGGATGTTTTCCAGGATTTGCCCAAGGAGGCCCTGAGAATGCCAGGATGCCTTGTCCAGACAGTTTTCTTCATAGAGAGGTACACCATTACCCCAAAGTTTATCACGACAGCATTCTACTAGAGTGGTGTCTTCTGTACGAAGTAGTGTGTCTCAAAGGGACATGTTTTGTAAGAATTTCGCCTTGATGCCTTCCTCACACCGCAGTTTCACCTCTTTCACCCATCTATCTTGGTCAAAGTTTGTGATGTCATATGACAAAGTTTTGCATTCCAAAGGTGTACTGCAGCTAAGTATCCTCTTCCCTGTTTCAATATCACCGAATAGTTTTGCCTTCTGATATTGAATAAGCTGTTCACTGCTATGGTATTTTATACCATCATAACTGAAGGATGCAGGGTAAAAATTACTAAGGGGATTTAGTTTCCCAAAGAAACCTAGCGATTCTCCATTGGTCTTACTTGTAATGTTGAACATGTTCAGTTCTGTAGGTAGAGTGTGTAAATTTTGCAGATTGTAATTTTTGCCTTTTATCACCAAAGTGGTACCATCCATTTTACATGTACCCTTGTACTGCGAGAGTTTCCTAGCTGCCTTTAAGATTGGTCTAAGTTTCTTTCTGCATGTTTCATCCTCAGCACTATATTCTTTATCCACGTAGATTCCTTCCTTCAATAATTTCCTTCTTTCAAGTAGTTTGTCGGCGTCCGATTTACATGCAAAAGAAACATGAATAGGTCTGCTGCATAGTGAATTAAATTTCCCAATGCATTTGATGGAGTTTATTGGGATTCTTCGAGCAATGTCTAATTTTTTATCATCTTCTTCCACTGTGATGGTATCTGCTATGGCTTGTATCACAAGCTAGCGCCTGGTGGACTCTTGTTCCCAATTTGACTCTTTGATGCCTCTCAAGATAACATTACTTTCCATTAGTTTGTCTTCTAGTAGTTTCACTCTTTTTTCCAATTTCACATTTTTCTGTTCCACTGCTTTAACTTGACTGTGTAAGTTATTGTTCTTTTCTTGTAATGATTTGATTTCACATTTTGTGTTTTCCCAGTCTCTCTGGCTAGATATGAATGAGTTTATGCTTTGTTGCAAGGGGTCAATCATCGCCTTCATATTAGCTGTCATATGCATTTCCATCTTCAGCAATGCAGTTGTAAAAGCATCAGTGGGTTGTTCTTGCTCCATGTTTTTTCCATTCATCTCTGCTTCTGATGTCAACTCATTTTTGTGTTCAAGACTTTTCATGGGAGATGTGGGAGGAGTTCGTGTAGTCTGGATGTTGGAGTCCATGTTGGTTTTTTTGGATGTAGATTGCGATGCTTGGTCACTATGTTTCCTTTTCCTGGAGTTCCCTGTTGATGTCCGATTGTGTGGGAGAGAGTCAGATGAGTGTCTTTTTTGGTGTTTTTTTGAGAAATTTCTCTGCTGTTTTTGTTGGAGTTGGGATCTGGGATTTCTATCTTTACCAGTTGTGTAATCAGGGCTGTCTACAAATCCTAATATGCTAAGCTGATTGCTCACATTGCTCATGATTAGGGATAATCATGATAATACATTTATACCTTTCACTTAGTTTCGTTTATACCTATCACAATTTTTCCTGCTCCTTTTTATTTCAAGTGTTTAAACTTATCACATCAATTAGTAGCTTGTTCATGTTACTTACTGTTTTCCAGTTTCATTTCTAATCCAAAGGGTTTATGCCTGAAATGATCCAATGCTGTTCACGCTTTGGATAATTCACTTATTATCATCCAGTACATTACTTAGTTCTCCTTTTCTAGGTTATTTCCAATTCATTTGCTTCTATAAGCACCACATAGTATTCCTATTATATTCATTCATCTATTTCACTGTTATTTCATCTGTCAGATCATTGATGTCTTGGTTAAGACATAATTATTGGCTTTGATAGACTTTACCTGCCATCATTACGCCAATTCAAGCATGTATAAAAGGAAAAGTGCCCAAAATTACCAGTAAGTAATTGCCATGCACCACCCTTTCAGGTGGTTTAAGTAAATACTTAAACCACCTAAAAGTCACTAATTTTTTGACATTTCAAAAATTGGTAACTAATTACTGAGGAAATGTCCAATTGGTCATATGTTCAAAAACTCAAAATAGGTGATACAGAGCAGCCTAGGCTTCACCTATGGACTAATTCTTGATCAAATAAGTCAATGCTAGGTACCTTTTAACCCATCACAAATGTATCATAAAAGTGAACTGGGAGATTCGACAGCCTGTGGCACCCAAATTGCTAATAAGATCTTGATTTTGATCATCACTCTAATACGCCATTTACTGCTAGCCAGGTGTGTGTTGGGCAGGAGATTTCTGAGGTGAACTTTGTTTCATGCACTACTTCACATTTTGGACTTTGATTATTTCTTGAATCAATAGAGCATGACTTTACAAAGGCCTTAATGATTCACATTGACAACCAAATAGTGACTTAGCTTAGTCAGTAGAGCATTGGCATGATGGTCAATGGGTTTTGGTTCATCCATCACTGGGGCAATTTTTGACTGAATCTTTTTTGCTCTTCCCAGTGTAAGCTTGTTGACAACATTGTCAACTGTGTATGATTCAGGGAAAACTCGAATAGCAAAGAAATTTTTGGCGATGCCTACTGAAAGACAAAGACGTGACCAAAAGCTCAAATCAGTGTATCAAATCCAGTCTTGATGAAACTCCAAGGGCTGAAAGGAGACCACAGGAAAAGCTAAGGTGATTTCGAAATTGATTCTTCTTTTGAGAACCACTCTTGTTTTCCTGACAAAATAATTTTAAAGCGACAGACCAGCCTGAACGAGAATGAAAGAAGTGATCCGTTAGTGATGGTGATAGCATAGTCAACAAATAGCGATGAATTTTATATGTTCGCAGAAAAAGATTTTTACCACCAAACTCCTGATAGCTATTTACAATTCAATTTGCAGTAACGCAATAGAAGAAAAAAACTAAATGATCAGAACTCAAAGGTCTAACCGCCTCAGCTGTAAAAATATATAGGAAAAATGAAAATATATTTTATCTTCGTAACAAATAAACACAAAAAGACGGGTGTATGTTAAACAATTTGTAATACACGATACGAAAAAATCCAAAGGTTCAGCCAGAAATAAGATGGAGGTGGGGTTAAAAATTACATAATATATATTCTTGTTTCAGTACTCAAGTTTGAAATGTTGCAAATACGAGAAATAAGGACGAATTATATTTTAAAGTTAGGTGCTCTTTTCCAAAAACAATAGATTATCTATTGATTATCAAGAAGCAAGTTCGTCCAGCGAAATAAACAAAATGATGTCCTGAATGCACTAATTCATTTGTCATTGCTGGGATCGTTCGCACATTCGTTTACATGTCGAAACTTTAGTTCGCGTTTTCTGCAATACGACTCCGTGAATATAGGGAAAATTAGCCAACTTGAAAAGCACGGTTTCGGGTCGTCGCACAATCTTACTTTAACATGTTATCTCAATGAGGACGTCCTACTTCGACATTGACTTCGCTTTACAAATGAAGTTGACTAAATTTCCCTTAATTCATTGCTTCGACCAAAAAAGATTTCACTTTTCTTTCGCAAATATAGTAGAACCATGCCCGAATCCACAGACTCAGCATTGCAACGATCGTTGACAAATTCGTTGACAAATCCTATGTTTCGTACAAATTTTCGTACAAAAATTCATCTTCGCTCTTCTTTCGCGAATCGTACCCGGTGTAAAGTTTTCATTCGCCCCCCACTTCGTACGCACCCCTCTTGTGATGGATTGCGGTAACCTCGACTGTAAAGGATGACGAAACTTACAGTCGGTGGTGGCACTTTTACAGTCTGCAACCACACTTTTTACATTTGGTGATGAAACTTCCATTGGTACACACTGGGCAGTGCCTGTAAGTTTCATCACCGACTGTGAAAAGTGTCGTCACCGACTGTAAAAGTGCTACCGCCGACTGTAAGTTTTATCAAGTTTACAGTCACTTATCATTGCCAGACCAGCAATCCAGTTAACCATCACAAGGGGGGGGCTGATTGAAATCAAAATTGGTATGCCCCATTGGGGAGATTAGAAGCAGAAATTTCTGTTTTCGTAAGCCCCCCCCCCCCCCCCCGGTGTACGGATGGGGCAGGGGCCACTGAAAACGTTTCACCGGACCAAAATCAATATTACTTGACAACGGTTGTTTACACGTTCGTTCCAGCAACCTCCAGGGTTATTGATCTGTAGCTGTTGAATCATAAAACGGGCCTCAGCACTCCTTAAATGAAGTGTTGTTACACAAGTTGCCAAGAGGAAGAGGTGAGAAAAATAGTCCTGGATAGTCACGCATGATTGATCATCATGTTAAGGTAGTTGTTGTAGGACTAAATCCACCAGACCAGGACCTGAGTGACATTCAGTGAATAATTCATTTTGATAACTGAGCCAACATCTCTCCCAACGACATTTAAATGAGAATTCCTCCAATGACCATTGCGTCTACCTGAGTTCTCCTTACAATATTTATTGAGATAATTAATTAAATTAATCAAACCACACAATAATGGTACAATAATTATTATTAAATGTCACGAAAGGAAACAATTTTGAATGAAGTTATCATTTGTAATCTGCCACTTCGGTTATGGAATATTCGCATGTATAGACTTGAACATTTACCTTTGTAATTTTGGCACAATTGAATTCATAAGATTCATGAAAAACGAACATTAATCATTTGATTAACGCAAAAATATACACTTAAAGCTTCAAGTGTCAAATGTGATTGTGCATCTATTCGCTACCTTAAGCTGGCGTATAATTTTAAGTGATCTGACTTGTCCGTTTTCAAGAAAAAGGGATGCCTAAGTTGGCGTTCGACAATGTTTAGTCATAAACAATTGTATGTAAATTGTTGTGGATCTAGAGCGAGTGTGTTTTTCATATTTATTACTTTTTGTTTGTTTCTTTGTTTACGACCTAATAGATCTACACTTGTCACAAAACCAAGATTGTAAGTACCCTTGCATCTCCAGAGATACTGAGCTCACAAATTAAACTACGATGTCGTGTAAGCTAATGAATTGTTTACTGAATATATTCTACTTTTATATGCATACTTCTCACTTGGCAACAAGCGTATCAGTGTTATTTAAAATTCAATTAATAACAAGAAAATTAAGTCTTCAAATAACACGTTGTTATGTAACACATTCCAGTTGAGAGAATACAACAACTGGTTTTATTTTATTTTTCAGCTATGATTGTTAGAACTAACTCCGCCACTGAAATCATTGTACCGTGACCTCGGTAGGCAAGATTATTTACGCAATCATAGTAACAATAGGTAATAATACGCTGGTACTAGAATAAAAGCCTTTAGGTCTTGAACTACATTTCACAAACAACGAGCACGACAATCACAAGAAGACTGTTTGGGGTCCAACAGTAAATTAATTCAACATGAGGGAAATCGTACATCTCCAGGCTGGTCAGTGCGGCAACCAAATCGGAGCCAAATTTTGGGAGGTAAAATAATTAATTTATGACTGTTTGCTAAGTAAATATTACCCATAAGTGGTATGATATTATTGACCTGAATAAAACATTTCAACAAATGTGTTTGTAACCTTTCAAATATTCAAATATTTTAATCATCCAAAGTGTTTGCACCAAGCATGGTCTTGCTCACCCAAATGGTAGCACTTTCAAGCACAGAAGACCAGTATGTGCAAAGTTGTAAAATTGATCATGTAAGTAATAACTTTAGGGAACAAATTTTACGATTTTTAGATCTAGAAAAATAATTACCAAACGCAAATAGGTTGTTGAGGAAAGTATGCCAATTATTATTTAACATGACACATTTCAGGTTTTTATTTATTTTTTTAAAATTTATTTTGCAATTTTCAATGCATTTTCATGGTAATAGATTTCGTTTCACTACGCTAACAATTCATGTACGCGACCATAGATTTTAAACATGAAAAGTTAACAACATTGGACTTCCCGAAATTAACATAATTCCACAAGTTTGCTTGTAATTAAACTGCTATTTTCATTTAAATTCTACTCCCTCGACCCCTTTGATCACAGAAGGAATTTCCCATTCATCCGTGTTTGTCATCCTTGGATACAAGAACCGACATGTCTGGTAACATTGATCAGTGTCACCATGGTTAAACTGCATAGATTGTCATAATTCTTTTCGAGTCAATACAAACAACGATTGGTATTCACCTATCAACTGAATATTTTATAGCCAAAGTGCATTGGTGCATACTTGAATTGATAGTAATTCAACCTAAACACCAAACAATTTCAATAACAAATAAGCTGATCATTCATCTCGAGACATACCAAAATAAAAACTCTAGAACCATAATTTTGACAATTCAATATTTTAAAAACTGTGTTGGTCATCACCATTAACACAAGACAGTTATCTGACCTATGTAAATATTTGAAAAGCGTACTACTTCCTTCAACTTAGCAGGAATATCATATCATCCACTTTGATATTGATTAAATAATACATTGCGTATCAATATTTGCCCATTTCTTCATCCTATGCACTTTTATTTGTTTGAAAAAAAAAGACCGGTGTACATGCTAGGTGTAGTCTTTGTATTGGTAGTTAATATTAGTGTGCAATTCTTCGAGCAAGAAATGGTCATCGAGTAGAATGAATAATATGTGAGTGATCATTTGTAATTCCATTGCAGGTAATCTCAGATGAGCATGGAATCGACCCAACTGGTACATACCACGGTGATTCTGATCTTCAGTTGGAAAGAATCAACGTCTACTA
>JBCAUG010663889.1:0-13799 GCA_038406175.1 Haplosyllis leylae | reverse complement strand
GTAAGTTATTTCATTGTCCTTGTGTGCAATGATAATGCCCTCCATTACCATCCCTATTATATTGGGGTTGTATCCTTCAATGATTTTGCGGTACGCTTCCCTGTTCTCAGCACAAGTGAACCTGTAATTATATTTGTAAATATTCTACAGAAATGTTCCCCATAATTGCATTTGGAAGTAGGTGAGAAATGAATACATTGCACTAAATTGCACCGAATATTTGAAGTGAATATTTCTAGGGAATATTTGGTGCGAATATTCTCATCGAATATTCATATCGAATATTTCTGCTGAATATTCGCACCGAATATTTCTGCCAAATATTTCATAAAATGATTGAAAAAAAATACCTGTAAGGCCTAACTGTCGTAAATAGAAATCTCTCTGCAAAGCCACTATCCTGCCACACTGTTCTACCAATAGATACAAGGGAAATGAAGAAAGGCTGAGGCTGCACTCCTAAGGACATGGATGTTGAATTGGGGGGGGTACAAAGCGTTGCCTCATACCAGCGAAATTTGACTTGTCACCTTGGCCATCAAATAACTGGTTGAGGAGACCAATGTTGCTTTCGTGCTTCACATCCTGCCCTTTTATCTCCTGGAAAAAGCTAGAGGCTTTGTCAGTTACGACAATACCATACCCATCTGTTGCCACCAACTTGTCTTCTATTCCTGTCAATTGTATTAAATACATTGTAGTCCTTGGAAATACTGATTGACATAATAGAATACAATAGAAATGCTTCCAGACATCTTACCTGCTCGTGTGAACTTTGAAATCTCAAAATCAGGAATCTGCACTCTACCATTGGACAATATGTATTCCAAGGGCTCAGTAATGAACCTCTGCCTACTTTGGCTTTTCCCAGCTCCAAACGCACCAACCAAAATCCAAAATAAGTTCAAGCAGCAGGCACGCATCAAAAATAGGCCTTTCGTCTTAGGACCCAGACAACTGGCAATGAATGGCAGTATGGTTCCCATTTGCAAATCTATGGGAGCATTGCACTCCCTGAAAATAAGGTCGTGGTATTCAAAGACTTCTTTGGGCAACATATGATCCCAAAAATACTTTATGTTAAAGGCTTCTTCATACAACTTATCGGCTGTGACATTTGTGTTGACTTGCGACATGATGGAGGCCCTAAATGTAGTGACTGAAAGGCTTCTGGAGTATGCCTGACCATATATATGAAATGTATTGCATTCACACTCACTGTGTACTGACAATGGATACCTTCAGTGGAGGTCGGAAGAAGGCATATCGCCGGGATGCGACAGAGTGCCGGTCGGCTCCTTCTATTTAATTTACTGACAAAAGCGCATGAACACCTCACGACAATGGGCTAGTGCACGATGCACTTACTATAGCAAGTGCCACTGTACATTCCAGTCGAATATTTCATTAAGGAAATTATATGTGTACGTATGGATTTTGGCCCCTGAATATTTTCCCTGAATATTGCTATTGAATATTTGGCTGGAATATTTTTACCGAATATTTCAGTTGGAATATTCCTTGTGAATATTTGTGTTGAATATTTTGTTCGAATATTTGGCGCCACATATTAAAAAAAATATATGTTGGATGCCGGCCATGGAATATTTGCGGCAAATATTTATGTTCCCTTATTAATGTGCCGTGACGGGCCCCACTTCTCAGTCCTAATGCCCTCCATGCCGGCCCATACCAAATGATTATTCCCAAACCTCCTTAACTGGTGTCTTGCCGGTGACGGCCCATCGACCTTCCCTCCCAAGTCACTACCTTAACACTTACGCCCTACATTGCAATTAACCACCCCACCCTCCCATAGATACATTACACATCACATAGTGGGCAGCATTGTATACTCCTTCCGTTATTTCTAGCGACGTTCATAGTAAAAATATAGATCTATCACACTAACCTACCAAGAACATAAGCTGACGTGGAGAACCCAAGGCTAACAAAGCCTTGTATGACTTTACATATGATAAAGCTTGTGTAGGTGGGCATCAACCCGGAGAGCAGGAAAGATATACCGTCGGCAAACCCAGCCACCAGAAGAATGGTTCTCCTACCAAACCTGAGTATGAAATTCAATACCCCAATTGTGATTACCAATTACAGTTTCATTAAAACGTACCTTTAAATGGAGGGGTCACAAAAGAGAGTGACATTTCACAAAATAAATATTGGAAGAAATATATTTCCCATGACAAAAGTGTAATTGCGATAGTTGATTGAACTTTTTGTACTCAGACAAGGTGGGGACAAAAAACATTGATTTTGCATTCTGCACCCAAGTGGTCTCAGGGGTGGTGAGACACCTTAACGTGATATTTTATAATCAAAGTTGTTTGAACTTTTATGCTTTTGCGCCTACCGATGTCCTCTTAGACCCTTGCCGATTCTTGCATCCAACTGGTCTTGGAGGTAGTGGGTACACCTTTACCTGACATTTTGTAATCAAAATTGCTTGAACCTGAATGCTTTTGCACCCTCTCATGCCCTCTTGCACCCTCACACTCTTGCACCTGGTCATGCCCTCTTGGACAAGAGTCAGGTTGACATGTCCCCATTCCTCTGAGACCACTTGAGTGTAAGAGCATGAAGGCACTAGAGTATGAAGGTGTGAGAGCATAAGGGTGTAAGAGGGTACAAGAGAAAAAGGGTGCAACTTCCCAAAGGAACATGTGTTTTTTAGGGATGTTTTCCTTGAAAAATCCAAAAATATTACAGACATCTTGGCATCCACTTAGAAAATTATCACATAGCTTGAAAGATTTGTGTGTTGAGAATTTTTATCAAACAAGTCTTGAAAGTTAATTTTGCAAGGAATGGAAGAAAATTCAAATTTTGTTTGATCACATCTTTTTTGGACTGGAAATCAATCAGTAATTTCTGACAATTGAGCACAAAGTAGCTCAAACCACTTCAAACTAGTTTTTGAAATCAATAATTTCAGACTGTCCTAATATTACTGTAGTATATCTCATTAAAATCAGTCAATTGTGACACCTTGTCAGAAATTACATATGAAAATTAAGTGGTAAGAACTACCAATTGGACATTAGTTAAAACTTTCTGAGCATATGATTGCTTTTATCATTTTCAACTTACTTATAAATTGAAACTTGAATTCCCATAAACATATATGGCAAAGCCAGGGTGAGAATTTAGTGATATCTCCATTTGAGGCTGAAAATGCTGTAAATGACTGCAATAGATAATAAATTACTGATATTGTCATTTTAGTTCAAAATTGATGGAGGGTGGTGCAAGAACATACAAGTTCAAAAAATTTTCATTATTAAGTGTCAGGTTAAGTGTTAAATGCAGCTTTTAGGGCACATGTACTGATTATTTAACACCTTCAAGAAAATACAGCAGCAGCGTGTTGCTGCTGATGCAGGTAAATTTGCTTAACAGCTTCATCCCAGAAGATTTGCATGATTCATAGGAGGCACTTGCAAGTTGGATAGGATACTGTTGTGAATGCATGTAACATGTGTGTGGAGCTGTTCAACCAGTTCAAATAACTTTTGTTAAATTTAACAATCTTGCTTTTATTTCCACAGATTTATTTCTATAATAAACAATTACATTATTCTGAATAGACTCAGAATATGGATATAACATAAGGTGTCTCCCATCACTTCTCATAGGGTGCAACAGCACAAGTATGTAAGAGGGGACAAGAGCATACAAGTCAAACAAATGGATTATAAAATGTCAGGTTACGGTGTCCCCACCACCTCCGAGACAACTTGGGAGGCATGATGGCGCGAGAGCACCGAAGGGCACACGACTCCAAAGACATAAGAATGCTAGGGACATTCATCTTCTTTATTAAAATCATATAGTAAAATAGACATCGATTCCAAAATCTCTTTTGAGACCTACTTTTCCTGCTATGCGCACTTGTTTAATTCACTTCAGAAGAGGGAATTGTAAACACAAAGCAAAAGTAAAGCGTCATTCAACAGTTCATTATTGTAGCTGAGAGGAAAAGTTTTTCTTTACCTGTCCGCCAGCCATCCAAAAACAAATGTTCCAACGATTCGAGCTGCCATGTAAAGACCTGCTGTGTTTTTAGCCAACCAAGCTCGATCACAAACCAGATTCCATTGTGTCACCACAGTTGATTGGTAGACAGAGGTGTCGTAATGCCAGGTATCACACTTAGCTGTTCTTTTCACATTATATTTTAATGAAGTGAAATTGTAATTTGGTGGACAAACATCGCCCTCAGCAGAAGTTGTGTAATTTCGCTCAAACAGGTGACACTTATCGTCAATTTCTTTTCCATCTTCAGAAATAACTATTGGAACGGCATATGCCCGGATTTGTTCTTCTGAACAGTTCAACTTGAGTAATGATTCTGGAGGCTGACAGTAATGAGCTGGATTGTCAGCAATAAAGACCGGGCTCATGGATGTCAAGCACACGAAAATATTCACTGTGGACGCAAGAAGAACTCTCAGGATCTGGTACTTGCCAAACTCTCCGACATGTGTGACCAAAACCTCATCAAACGTTGAAGGCATCTTGCGCTAAAACACAAAAAGTCGGAGTGATGACAAGGTGTGGTGTCAATCATCGTTGTTGAAGCATGATGCTGTTTTCTCGACAGGTTAATTTTGCAGACAAAATTATGCTCAATAAATTAACACCACGATGACCCAGCTGCACTGATGACTTGGGAAACTTTCCAACAGATATTGATAAAATTATGTGCATATTCGAGTTTTTCCTAAATAACATAAATCTGACATTTCTGTACAAAATTGACATCGATGGTTTCAAAATCAGCAAAAAATAAAGTTGCCTCCTGTGGCAATCGAGCTCTTAACACCAACCATCTACGGATTAGAATTCTAATGCCTTCCAATCTGTCATTCCTTGCCAGTCTCAGATTTTCAGACCCTTATAAATTCATGTTCTATTGAATCTTGAAATGATTCTAAGTCCAAAAAGTGAAGTAGAGCACGAAACAAAGTTAGAACATTCTGTTCAACACATGTCTCTGTGGCTGAGTGGTTAGAATTCTAATCCATAGATGGTTGGTGTTGTGAGCTGGATTCCGACTGGAGGCAACTTTATTTTTTGCTGATTTTGAAACTCCTCGATATCAATTTTGTTCGGGCCGATTTCGAACTTGTGCTACTACATTTGTTTATAATATTTCGCCTCTTTTGTACCTAATGAAAAGTCATTCAAATTCTGGAAAAATGACAAAACAAAGTGTATTCCGTGCAGCTGTTTGTGGTGCAGAGAACTGAGACAGTGTTTGAGTTAAAGGAATGCGGAGAGGGCCGCACCTAAATTAGCGGTGTCTTTGTATAACTCATTCCTTCATCTCAAACACTGCTACACAAACAGAGCTTAATCGAAACCACTACTAAAACTATAAGATTTACGACTGTATCTATAAGTCAAAATCATTAACAGTAATGTTAAAAAATTCGGTTACGAGCTCCCTCCTGCAACGAGCAGTTTTCTTTGCATCTCTTTGCTCGGTCTAACTGGGACCTAGTGTACCAGCAATGATCACTAAATATGGCGGTTAGATAAAATAGCACTGTGAATAATGTCTGTGGAGGTGATCGGACAACTGAATTAGCGACTATTGCTAATGAACAGAATGTCAGAATGAGGCTCAGTACTTATTTACACAACTATGCAGGCTTAATCGAGTTTTTCCACAATTACCAGAACAGATTACTTCTTACCCTGTTTTTCCTATCTTAAATTTGTTACAGTCACTGATAAATTTGGTGGTTTTATGTTATTCAATCTTCTAATTAATAATTTCTATTAAAAGAACTGACTGCAAGATTTGTACAAGAAAATAAAACTTAATAAAACACAAAAATTCCAGATCTGGCAACATTGTATAATTATGGAAAAACACGAAGAGTTTTTTACAAACTCTCCCGTAAGAATGCCAAAATTGCCAACTTTGTTTTAGCTCTGCCATTAAAATTCAACTCACCCAATAAAATTTGTATCCATGAAATATAATCCTCATATACCTCTTGATTTCTAATTTCATATTTACTAATAACAATTAGTGAGAAATAAAGACAAAAACTGTAAATATGTGGGAATACGAAGTTGGCAATAATGCCAACTTTGTATGTTTGTGAAAAAACTCGAATGAGTCAACAATTACAATTCTTAGACAACCAAACACGCTACATTTACCTTTTCTCTCCACGTCTCAAAACATTTTTTTCAGTTCAGCTTTTTCGGAAATATTTAGAATTTCCACAATTGAAATGGAAAATCAGACCATTGATGCGCTGATGGTGCATCTTCCTGAAAAAACTGTGAGGGTTGGTTGCGACTATATTCCACACTGAGAAGGAAACAGCAGCCCCCAACTCCTGCACAGTCCAGTTTATATTTACCCACCAAATTGATTGGGCTTTAACGTGTAGAAGAAGTGAGTACTCAGATATAGAGTTACAGAAAAATTCGCCGACAATTTGATTCTGGATGCAATAAACAAAGTATTTTCCACGCACCTAAATTCTTGCGTGTATGCAAGAAAAAAATGCTTCATCTTTTGGTTGTTTTTAAATCTGCATATCTATCTGCAATTATGACTTCACCAGCTGAAGACTGATGAGCACAGCAAGTTGCAAATGCACGTATGCGAGTACTCATAAACTGGGTAACTTGTCTACAACTTGTTAGAAAATTTACTTGCGCCTGTACTACAGGCTGGAGTACAGTAAACTTCGTATTTAGCCCTGCGGAGCACTGATGATAACAACTATCCCAGGTTTTTTGATGTATGATCAAGCTTCAATTAACAATTTGTCGACCATCGACTTACTTATCCCTAACCTGTTTATTCCGATTCGAATAATCGAGTTCATACGAAAAACGCATCGTGTAGATACAACTCGCCCTCCCGATATTAATTTTAGCCCTAAAATCGACCATTTTAGAGCCCTGAAGATAAAAAGACTGATTGAAATGGGTTTTTTTCCCAAATACATATTTGGGCATTGAAAACCCCAAATCCTCCAGGCACTTCAGCCAGTGTTGAGACCGAGGCGCATTTATTGGCCCTTCACTTGATCAGCTCCGTTTCACGTCGGGACTTTTGGCCTCCGAAGCTGGGTCCTATATCCGCACCTGTACATTGAAATCTGTGGAAAGACCTTCTGTAATGCAACGAAATTCAACGCTGACAGATTCTGTCAAAACATGTGCAGTGGAGATTTTCGAAATTATACAATGATAGCAACACTGGCATAAAAAGCTTTCGAAATTTTTCAGCAGCAAAAAATGTAACCTGTACTCTGATATAACAGTGGGCTGACGTACCAGGTTGACCACTCAGCCATTGCTTGTAGGTAAATCTAGGGTTTTTGTACAAGATAACCGTGCCCGTGTGCTCCGCTTTTGATGATCGTGCGACATAAAAATTTTTACTTTTCAGCCAATGAAAACAGATTGGACTTTTTTCCCTTTATTTAATGACAATATACAATATAGTTTGTGTACAATAACTTTCATGTCAGTGTGTCACAAATATGGCGCTGTCCAAATGTAAATGAGAATTTTTTTTAAACCCATTAACAGTGGCGGATCTACATTGGGAGTCGAGGGACGCGCGCCCCCCCCCTCTGGCCCAAATTTTCTTCATTTTCATGCAGTTTTCGGCAAAAATTGGCCAAATAATAGGTTGGCGCACCCCCCTCTGGAGTTGGCGCCCCCCCTCTGGGAAATCCTGGATCCGCCGCTGATTAAAAACCATAAATAGGTTTCTCAATATTTTTGACCGTTTGCAACCTTCTGCCAGCTGTTCTGTGATCTTATTCTACATCACGTAGCTGCATTACATGGATTTATATTAGAATGATTTACTGTATCACATTACAACTCATGGCACAATTTCACTTCACAAGTTTTAACGCCGTTCTATCAACTACTGAGCAACTATTGCTCTAAAGTTTGAACGATGATGTTGGTAACATAACTTTCAAACTGTACCAAGACTTTTCCCTGTGAACGCTAAAACGTTATGGCACTGGCAAAAGAACGATCGGTGCCACATCTTATCACATTCTTCGTACTGATGTTCGTACACAAATCTCAATCACCTTCACAAGGTTTTTTGACCAGCTAAAGCAACCCGATTCCTCAGTATGACAAGAGATTTCAGCGCATCTAATATGTAGTGTTTTACTGCAAAAGGTATATCTGGTACAGCATAAGTGTTTTGGTCTGGTGTCACAGGCTCTTATTTAGTTCGCTCCAGCTTAAAATGATTCGCTTCAATTGGTTTAAGCAAGTCTGGATCTTTAATTAATGACAATATGCATCAGCATGTCCATGCATCAAGATAATCTACCACAAAGAACTCTATAACAAATTGGCGGGGATCCTAAATCACAAAGCAACAAATGAAATATTAAGGATATTGTTCTTTTCTTAATGTGAAGAGACAAAAAGGACAGATTGGGATTTACCCAGCAGTGTTTCAATAAGATATGTTGGTTGTCAAAAACCTCCAACGATAAAATATGGTAGTAAGCATTTAATTCGAAAGGTTTAAAGAACTTTACATGTTCCAATGGTTAAGTATGCTCCTGCTATCCGTAGCCGCACTGAGGAGGAAGGCACCTGAGAAAGTACCTCTTATCAGACCAGCTCACCACTGGGCGAATTTGAGACCGATTACACAAATACATTTCATTACCGGCGCCATGCAAAAGGGGCCGAGACCTGTGTACTTGGCCAACCCAAGCTCTGAATTCCAAAATTGGGCCTTTTTTAATCTTCTAAAAAGAAATAGTTCCCGCTCCGTTTCTGTTCACAGTCCTGAAATTAAATTTATTGAAATTTGATAAACACGAAGTCACGCTTCTTTACAACGAGTACGGCTACTATGCGCATACGGCTACAACGCATCAAATTATTGACAGTAATGTCAAAGTTCGGTTACTTTAAGCAACCCACGAGAAGTTTCTTTTGCATCTTTCTGCTCGTTTTAAGCGGGACTTAGTGTATGTAGTTTTGAGTGCCAAGATTATTTTATTTCGATGTAATACTTCAGTCCACAAATTTGTCGATTATTTTCAACAAAAGGTTTTATACATATTGTGCATTAACATCAATATTTAGCAGTGAAAAAGATCCCAATACCTTCACAGAGTTGTTTTTGTTAATTCTAGGCCTGAAGTTATTGGGGTCCCTTCTGAAGGTGATCTCTAGCGATTCCAAGAATTTATTCATTCCGTTTAGTAATGACTGGGGACTAAATGTAAAATGAAAATGATAAAATGAATCATGGATTTGTATAAATGTATACAACAATTGAACATAAATCATACCATAATTCATAAGTAATTATATGCATCTTTTACTACTTCAGTTAATAATAAGTCAAGGTCATAAACTATACCATGAAAGTAATAACGTACGAGTTAGCTACAGTGTCCACAGACGGGATACCTTCAAACACTATCACACGATCAGCTAGATATGTAGCCATGATGAAATCGTGCTCCACCACAAAAGCGGTCTTTTTGGCGTGTAGAATAAACCTGCAAAATGACAAAAAACAAAAATTTACGAGTATTAACATAATGTTGACCAAATCCAAATGCTAAAAGCTGAAACATTTTATTTAAGTACACCTCACCTTTTAATGACCTTGGCTGCGTGGAGACGCTGTTCAGAGTCGAGGTAAGCAGATGGCTCGTCAATTAGATAAACATCCGCTGGTTTTCCGAGACAAAGTGTAATGGCTACACGTTGCAACTCTCCTCCAGACAAATTTTGAACCTGTAAATTCATTCCATAAGTTACGCTGTAAATATAGTTTACTTTCGAAAGCTATCCCATACCAACCCTACAGTTGTGTACAAAATATTGAAGTTCGTAAAGTCCGAAAGGTATTTTGTATGATAGGTCAGACGTACTCTAAATTTAGGCAATTAAACCCATTAAATCTAACAAGAATAAGCACTTACTTCTTGGTCGTAGAGCTGTTCAATCTGCAGGGGTTTGATCACGTCTGTAATAAACTGAGGGTGGATGTAGGCGTCACGAATCTTCTCATGTAACAACTGTCTCACTGTGCCTTGCGACTTTGGACTGATCTTCTGAGGTTTGTAGCTCACATTCAACATAGGTGCTTTGCCTGTCATATTAATTTTTTGCAATAAGTGTCCCACCGAAAGAGTTTATCGCCAAAAAAAATATTTCAATGGTTCAGGCGTACATTTTTTTACTTTAATATTCTTTCCAGCAAACAGTTAAAATTTAACACTAACTTCCATCATCTGGTTCCAGTCTTCCTGCAAGCATTCGTATAAACGTTGTCTTGCCAGTACCGTTCTCCCCTAACATAACGATGATTTCGGAGTCCGTGAACTCGCCTGGGTTTATTTCTAGTTTGAAGGAGCCTGTGGAGTAAGAGATATGGCATAACGGCCTGTCAATATTTCAATGTACATGTGCAAAGAAGAAATGAAGGACCATCACCCGATAATGGGACTTCATTCTCGAGACAAGTTTAAGAGCATATGTCAGATCAATAACTGATCACAAGTCATATTTTTATCCTTCTCTTATTTTTGCCGAAATTAGGAGACCATAAACTCACCCATCTTCTTCATCATTTTTGTGTAGTCGTATCTGCACATGCGCTTGATTTCTTCTTCGGAAGCCGTTTCGGAAACTTTGAACACAAGGGACGATTCCCTAAACCTTAGATTCTCAGTTGGGACGAATCCATCCAAGAATATGTTAATTCCTAATAACACAAAAATAACCAAAATGTTTATACGTCATTTCGTTTGCAATTTGCAACTGGTGAAACAAGAGTTCTTCGTTTACCCACACTAAATAATTTTCTACTCCCCCCCCCTCCCCCCGGCCAAAATCTGAGGTAAATTTTGATAAAAGCCCATTTAATTTAAGCTTTTCTATTCTTCGGTTTTTAATTGTATTTACTGTTAGAACTGGCAAAAATGTGCCCCAAAATGAAAAAATATACCTTCTCGCACACTGAAAGGCATAGTTACAACCCCATAAGCACCCGGTAGTCCATACAGACAGCAAATAAAATCGGATAGGTAGTCCAATACTGACAAGTCGTGCTCCACAACAATGACATAATTTTGGGATGACAAGAGACCACGGATGCCCCGGGCAGCTTTGAGACGCTGCTTAACATCTAAATACGATGACGGTTCATCAAACATGAATCTGAAACAAAATACTAAAATCTTAGTAATTTACAACGCTGAGATTAGAACTGTAGCTATTCCTGTCGTCTCGCTATCATTACTATTTTGTTTCATGACAAAAACTTACATATCAGCTCTTTGTATGCACACCATGGCAATTGCGAATCTCTGCAGTTCTCCTCCTGATAAATCTTCTACGTTTCGATCTTTGACATTCAATAAATCTGAAAAACGTTTAAACCTTGCAATAACCTACGTATATCATACAATAATTGGATTGAATTCGGGTTAAGCATGTTCACGGAATTTTCCGAAAAACTCGTCAACTATTTGAATTAAAACAAATTGTATACCGAGCATCTCGCACACTTCATTTTGGTTCTTCATATCATCTTTCTTGTCTAATAACTGCTGTACTGATCCCTGAAAATGTGAAGTCAGAGAATCTAACATTTCCATTCAAAATGGTCAACGTTTCATATGGCAACTTGTTGAGATATGTAATGTTACATATGATGCAATATCACAAAAAACGATACTATTCTTCTAAAACAAACCTTGACAGCTCTAGGAATTTGATCTACATATTGAGGCTTGATGATCGCCTTTAAGTCGTCTTCTAACAATTTCGTGAAGTAATTCTGGAGTTCCGATCCACGGAAATAGGCTAAAATCTCTGTCCAATCTGGTGGGTCCTTACCACATGAAAATAAAAAAACGTGGGATTTCAACGATCATAACTGACAGACAGGTTTCAAATGTCAACAATGAACTATTCAGTAGACCTGTTTGTCGTTTTTAAGTACCACCGCCAATCTGAGTAGGTTACTTACAGTGAACTTTCCAAGATTTGGTTTCTGTTTGCCCGCCAGAATTTTTAGGGCTGTAGACTTGCCAATACCATTAGTTCCTACTAAACCGAGTACCTCTCCTGGTCGTGGGTTCGGCAATCTTAAACAAGAGCACACTCTTTGAAAACTGGAATAAGCTCATATACATTACTTTGAAGTCAATTATTCCATGGGCAAACGTAAAACTGCATTAGACATTAAGATGTGTCAAGACGCTTACCTATGAAGCTTGAACGAGTTTGCGCTATATCTGTGGGTTGTATCTTTTTCCAAATTACTGGGAAGATTAATAATGGATATGGCTTCAAAAGGGCATTTCTGTAAACAAATCCAAGGTTTAGAGTAATTTCTTTTACCGTAATCTACTGTTTGTAACATCAAACGCACCGTTTTGACCTAAAAACCGCAATAATTAGCGCTCACCTTAGCACATATACCACAACCTATGCACAAGTCTTCGGAAATGTAGGCAATTTTGTCTGTTGGTGTTACCTCGATGCAAAGCTTCCCTAAAATAGTTATTTTGCAGCCGATGAGAACCAACCACGATAAAAAATGACCATCATTAAATCATTCACCGATACTCCTTGTGGGTTACTTACCCATTCTTACAACAGGACATGATTTTCTGCATTCTTGTCGACATTTCTTCGGTTTACACTTGTCACTGCTGACAATTGCGATTCTGGTTAACTTATCTTGTGACATCGTTCAATCACCTAAAATGGACATACATTTTCAGTTTTCTGACGGGATGTTATTCATGAAATAATCACACCAAAGCATAGCCCACTATTATTTTCTGATTTAATATACTGATGCAGCATCAAGTGAAGTAAAGTTAGGATTCGTTTACTATAAAGGAACGTCTGTGTGAAAAGTGTCAATAAATATTTCTAAATCATGAGCAAAACTTATCAATTAAAAATATTTCGGGTTTGAAATCCCTTGAATTATTCTGCTACATCTAGTCTAATGCGGCAATTCATCGACGCCTTCAGGGCCATAAATAATTTTTGCTATGATAAAATCCAATTTCTCAATTTTTCATCCCGAGTATTTCATGTCCAATCCAGCTTTTGTTCTACAAGGATTATTGTGGGAGTGGGGAGTTGAACACCACATACAAGTATGTTTCCAACTTTCTAATCTTCAAAACGGTGGCAAAGGAATTGGGTGGAAAATAATGGCTCAATCACATTGACAGTGGTCGAGACCTAGACCGATGACATTTGGGTTCTATGGAATTGTATGGAGGTGTTCATACTGCACAGAGACAGATAACAAAACAGATTCCCATTGAGTTCTGTATACTTGTTATCGGTCTCGGCCACTGTCAGTGTAATTGAGCCATTGTAAGCAGACACAGCCTTCCGAATTACTGGCAATCAAAAGGGGAATGTATGGTATTGTTACGTGGGATCCCAGCAGCTGCTTCCGTGTAGCGACATTAAAAGGAGGAACTGAAATGTTTTGTCAGTAGATCTAGATCTTGATTCTAACAATACTTGAATTGCCGCTAACGCGCGAACTTGCCAGACCTCAGTTTTTCGGAGATCGGTGAGCGATATTGTACCACGTTGCCATTGACCCCCAGCAAAAAAAAGCTGTGACTAAATAAGCGATTCTGCAGCTTTTATTGAACCAATTTTAATGATGTTCGGCTTATTTTAAAGCAATTGACGAGTCCTTTTAGACTGTTAATGCTGTTTAATGAAAAAGTGCCATTTACATTGTGAAAATT
>JBCAUG010663777.1:0-28343 GCA_038406175.1 Haplosyllis leylae | reverse complement strand
GTTCCACTTAATTCGAAGTTTTGGCCAACACTTTGCCAGATTCTTATCATTTCATGTTTAAAATGCACAGTTAATTCAAAGTTCCACTAAATCGAAGCCATTTACATGTCATTTAAATTGAAGTACTTGTAATTTGAAGGTTTAATTTAAAGTTTTGTCTAATTCGTAGGTTTAATTCGAAGAACATGGTAAATCGAAGACTTTGAATTACAAGATACATTGTAAATCGAAGGAAATTGATGCTGCCAACACTCACGACATGAATTAATACATTCTATGTTATTTGCAATGCTGTGTCGTCTTGGATCTGTTGACACGAATGACATGAAATCAATAATTCTATGTTATTTGTAATGCTGTTCCGTTTTGGATCTCTCGACACTCACGACATGAAATCAATACATTCTGTGTTATTGTCAAAAGATACATTTTAATAGATTTTCTATGTTGATTAATACTGTACATAGCAATGCAATATCGTGAGTGTCGAAAGATGCATTTTAATAGATTTTCTATGTTTCTTGTCATTAGTGTCAAAAGATGCATTTTAATACATATATGAATACATTTGTACAATGTCATGAGTGTTGAAAGATGCATTTTAATAGATTTTCTATGTCGATTAATACTGTACATAGCAATGCAATGTTGTGAGTGCTGAAAGATGCATTTTAATAGATTTTCTATCTTGATTAATACTGTACATAGCAATGCAATGTCATAAGTGTTGAAAGATGCATTTTAAAAAATTTCTATGTTTCTTGTCGTGAGTGTCGAAAGATGCATTTTAATAGATTTTCTATGTTAATAATACTGTACATAGCAATACAATGTCATGAGTGTCGAAAGATGCATTTTAATAGATTTTCTATGTTTCATGTCATGACTGTCGACAGATGCATATAGATCTAATATTCTGAAAGAGTAGATCAAGAGCTTTCCAATGGTGTAAGCTGCATCAAAATCGGACAATTATTAAGGAAGTTACAAGCCAAAATGTACATAGGATTGGTAGATCTATCTTTCGACACTCATGGCATGTTTACACATAGATTACATTGGTTTCATGTCGTGAGTGTCAACAGATGCATATTGATCAATCCTATGCACATTTTGGCTTGTAACTTCCTTCATAATTGTCCGATTTTGATGCAGCTTACACCATTGGAAAGCTCTTGATCTCCTCTTACAGAATATTAGATCTATATGCATCTATTGACACTCTCAACATGAAACCAATGCAATCTATGTGTAAACTATTAATGCAATGTTATAAGTGTCGAAAGATACTTTTTTAATAGATATATGAATGGTACAATATTACTTAAAGTACATGTTGTGAGTGTCGAAAGGCATTTGATTCGATTTACACTGTATATTCTAATTCAAAGTCTTCTAATTACAATATTCTTTGAATTACACCAAACTTGGATTTAAACCTTCGAATTACAACTACTTCGAATTAAATAACATGTAAATGGCTTCGATTTAGTGGAACTTTGAATTAACAGTGTTTGAATTAACCGTGCATTTTAAACATGAAATGATAAGAATCTGGCAAAGTGTTGGCCAAAACTTCGAAATAAGTGGAACTTCGAATTAACCGTGTTCGAATTAGCCGTGCCGGACCTGTACCAACAAATCTGGATAAGATATAATGGCATTCCTTGACCTATTCCTAATTGGCGACTCTCAAAGAGTGAACGATTTACCCCTTTCTCTGGATTCGAGCTTCTGGCCTGTTCTGGGTCAGCAGGGAAATATGAACTGAAGGATTGAATCGGAGTGAGACTAATTTGCACGGACACATTTCTTATTCACTTCTGAACGTTATTTCCTGGGTACAAGTACTGAGCACCCAGTGAAGTTCCTTAGCTCGTTTCAATTTAGTTATTACGCTGTGGATGAGTGGGTAGCAAAACTAGGATATGAGTGCGTTTTCCAATTTCTTAGAACCTTGAGAATTTTTCAAGGAGACAACAAAAAGAACAGTTTTGGTGAATTAAAGTTTGCACAAAGTGGTAAAGTGGAAATCCATTGACGTAGAATCCCTTTCTTGGGAAACATCTTAAACGTCCAAATCCATTTTTTTAAAATTTAGATATTATGTGAAATTTATACATACCTTGATTTAATCCAGAAATTGGTAATACTAACTTTGTACTTTGTAATTAGCTTAAAATAAAAATAAAATGAAACAATACTTGCAGCAAGTTACCTTCAGGGCGGACAAACAGGTCAGAAAAACGAATCATGTGATGAAAGGTGTTGCTATGGGTGACGTAGGGCCCAATGAAGAATGCAAATGGGAAGATGAAGTGAAGAATATTCCACCCGTACCCCCTACCAAACTTGGAGGCAGCTGCAAGAACATCGAAGTTAAATATTTCTTGACTGTACGTAATCAAAAAAAAATCCATCCAGTTTGGAAGTTCAATAAATGCGACGCTACCAAATAGATCTTTTATAGTCTCTATGTTCATCACATATATCTCAGATATTGACAAAATTGCATCTAATTGTTTCTGCTGTGAACTCTTCTACTTTTCTTCATGTTTTACTTCAGCTTGTTGCAAAACCGTCAGGTCCAGGTAAGTCACTGGAGGTTCCTGTTGAAATCATCATTGGAACTATACCACTGAGGAAGACAGAACAGGGAACACCACAACTCACTGTTAAGGCGGCTTTGCAGCAAATTAAAGAAGGGGAAACACTGGATCCTAGCAAATTGGTGAAAGGTCAGCGTATCAGTCCTAGGCCCAGTCCGCAGGCCTCAAGGGCTGCCAAAGCTGGAGTGAAATAAAAACAGCTGCCCTTGGTCCAGTAGACCGGGAAAGGCCTGGATATGAAGATGCAAATCTCACAAATAAAATACTAACGAATGCTTCCTGTTTCGCAAAATGAACCTGAGGCACAAAAGATAAATCAACATTTCGGAACGCATGAATGCTTTGGACATGAGATTAAAGTGATGAAACTGTGAGCATGAAAAACTCCCTTGTAAATTACAAAATATAAATATGCAGTAAGTAAATTTTAATATTCTATTTATCATTGAATGTATTAGCCTTCTGTGTGAAATACTGATATAAGCTACTTGTAAACGAGTAGACTGTGAATTGTCTGCAGTGGAATAAACTCAATGCTCCAGTTGGTGGCTGTGTTGTGAATATATTTTACAAACGTCAGCGCATTTATCCAGAACAATTTAACACAAAGGATGGAGCAATGAGTTGAAGTTTTATGAATATCTATGTACGGTTTATGCTTGTTTAATGTCCAGTTTTCGTTTGTTCTTGATCGAAAGGACAGTGTGATCTCATGTGTGTGGTGTGATCTCTACAACATTAGCGTTTTTCCAGAATTCTTTTGTCCAATTAAACAAATTCATTTTATGGAATCCATAGTGATGCATATTTATAACGAATTCTTGTCATGACTAAGGCTATCAGAAGTACAATTTTATTGACCTGTACCATAAAGATAGCATTAACTGTGCAATTAAAGGTAAAAGGTGTTCCTACTATTGAGAAAAGTTATCAGATAGGTCACTGCAAAGTCGGAACTTCGCCGTAACGACATTTAGTGTAATACGGATAGAATTAGATGAAGGAATCATGAAAAAACTCGAAATACCATGTTTCGCCTAAAAAAATTACGTAACACTTACTGGACATGACCATGTATTGATACTGAAACGAGAAAAACAGAAGTACACTTGAAATCTGTTGTCAATAGAAATTAAATATTTTTCAAATATGTAATGTTTGATCCTTTCAATTGATACAGCGTAGTTTTAAAGGATTTTCGATGTGACTATTTTTACAAGGCAAAGTATTAGTTTTCTTTCCAAAAAATATTGTAAGATTGGAAAAGAAGGCTTAAAGGCTTTTTGTTTTATGATTATATTGAAAATTGTTTCGTGATTTTAGCTACTTTAGACCATACACTTTTTCTTTAATTATTAGTTACGGTAGGAATGTTTCTCTGGTTGTGTTCTTTGCTCTTTAGTCTCATTCTTGGGCTTTCTGTTAATTTATTGAAGTGATAGGAAATGAATACAGAACATGTGTTATTTGATGCCATGAAATGTTGTAAATAAATTCCTCTTCATGATTACAGGATATCAATTTTGACGTGTATATTTTCAGTCGACACCAACACACCCTACAGGAACTTCAGTAAATTCTGCCCTTTTCGAGGCGATCAAAAATACGGAAATTCTATTTATCAACCAAAATATTTATCTCAAAACTTATGCAACATATTTATGCACAATAATAAGGGCTGAAGAAGTTCACTTTGGTGACTTGTTGGAACTTACACCAGGTGACATTAAACCCATCCTTGGACGAATTGAACCAAAACTTTTGGAAAACTTGAAAAACCTAAAATTCTAGTTGAGTGGAAGAAACCTTTGGTCACATCTCTGAACAGCTATATACTATATTGTCAGCCATCTTCAATGTCAGCTATTGCCAAAAATCACAAATGGTGTAGCCATGGCAGCAACTTTTGTTGTTTTTGGTAATTACTGTCATCCAAGATGACCAACATTTTCAAGTTGAACATTTACCCAAACTAAGTAATGTTTGCGTTTTGTTTCAAGTGTCTATGTTGAGTTTTAGTTATGGCAGCCATTTTGTAATTCTTTGTAATGGCTACTATCCAAGATTGCCAACAATGTGACAACTGATCAAAGAGAGTCACCAAAGGTCATCTTTGTCCAAACTGGAATTTTGATTCTTTCTGAATTTTTTGATTTTTTCAATGATCAGTTCAATCTAACCTTATGTGGTTTTAATCTCGCCTCACATAAAATAACATTTGCAATACACTGAGAGATGGCTCAGATATTCCACGATTTTCCAACGGGCTGGGGGTCTTTACCACATTTGAAATCTGTGAATATCAGAGCCATCCCTAAGTATGGTGGAATAATTCAAATGTATCTTGGACGTCCTTTACATAAAATATAATTGTGTAATATTATTTATTAGATGAATGTGTTAGTTGTTTATTTGCTATTGAAAATATATAATTTCTGACAGGCTCTAGAATTTACTGAAGCCCATTCCGGTTGCAGCAGGCATTTCTATCAAAACCTGCAATGCTAAAAGGTGATCATTTCAATTTTATAATTGTTTATGTTACGCCCCTATTCACTTAAAATAAAACATAACACAAGAATAAAGATTGACAGGAATCCTTAAATAGAATTTTTTGGAATAGAAAAGCGAACGAAACGATAGTGAACTTCATTTTGAACACTAGGTCAATTGCACTTGCTTTGAAAATAAGCTATAGTTTCTCTTGCGAAAACTGTTTTTATCAATCAACTTTAATAAAATTGAATGAATTTAAAAGTTTTCATTGAATAGACTATTGGTAAGGATTAAAATATGATTTTAAAAAGTTACACACTCTCATAACTGTTAAACTAAAAGTGTTAGTCAGTCTCCCTGAGAGTTTAAATGGTCTGGTGACAATCAAAAATTCACTACAATTGATCACATTCCAAGTGCATACCAGTTAACAGCTGGTGTTCAATGAGGCATGACCCACTAAGCACATTCGGGTGTATGTGGTTGTCATGTAGTTAAAGTCATTCACGCCGCCATGGCACGGACAGCCTGTTAACCATCTTACGATGCCGGGTTACGCGAAGCAAATCGATATTCCAAAAATATCATTCGGGAGTAACAATTCTGCATTGCAAACAAAACAATATTTTTCCATGTTTGTCGAAGAATACTGAAGTGTCATCTCTGGATGGAGTTGTTCAATAGAAACTTTTGTGACTGTAATATTCTACAGGAGGCCGTCAACACAAATGTGCCCATGCATACTGGAACATGGTGAAATAAGAGCAGACTGCGTTATTTGCTTTGATAGTGCTCAGTCTACAAAATAGGGTAAACATAAGTCTGACCTTATTTGGCATTGAAGTGCAAAAATTTCCATGAAACACAGATGTTCGTGGTATACTATATTGGTCATCGTCTAGAGATTTAGATCTCAGGTATTGATTAATGTGTTAAATATGGATGCTCTGAATGAACATGTCGTTGCTCTGCTTCAGTGACTGCATTCGTGATGTTAGTGGAGCTTTGTGTGATTCTAGTCATGGAAAGCAAACGAACTGTGAAGCAGGCGATTACCAATTGCAGACTTAAACATGTATTAGTATGGAGGAGATTCAAGAAATGCTCACGTGTGCTGTTGGGTATACTATTTGTGTGTGGGTTGTACACCCTCGTTAAACTGGAATTGTGGGTTGCTGATACGAAAGTTGGCTACTTGAATAATCAATGTGAACTTAGCGAAGATCAACTGGATCAATTTAGAACAGGTAGTACAGATACAATTCCACTTAACTTAAATATCCGATCACTTTGAAGGAACGGACATGTATTCTCTTGTTTTTTAAAATTTCACTGACGCAAAAAGTTTAAAAAATTACTACTGAATCTGAAATCTTACCTTTTGACCACAACTGTCCTTATTGCATTTTAGTTGTTACAACATACGCAAAACTCCTAGAGGAAACAAACCAGACGTACTGGCTTGATTTTGGAACATTATTGGGTGCCTATAGATGTAATGATGTTCTTCCTCACGATGGTATGATCAGTGTAATGTGTTTACTGACAACATGTTAACAGCCTTGCGTTATTTAACACCAGAAGTTTAGGTTGACTACAATGGCACTTCTAATTTTACACAGATCTAATTAACAATTGGAAGAAGATTAATTTCTCCTGATATTTTTTCTGAAATAATATCTTCATGATCGATTTCGTTAAATATTGCTGAAATTTCTAGATGCGTATTGCATGGAACTTTTATGGACTGAATAAATCAGGATAATGCTTTTGAACGTTTCTGAGACAAATACATAAAAGTCACACCACCCACTATTTTTTTTTCTTTGGATCTGATGTATCGCTTATATTTAAGACAGAAATTTGGATAGAATTCTGACATTATCTGTAGGAGCTTGAAATATTTACTAATCTTCTTTTGCTGTTGTATTTTTGTGAGTAAAAAATTGTACTTTTTGACATTTAAAGGAGATGCAGATATTTCAAGGATAGCCAACTGGAGCAAATCCGAAGACAGAATTTTAACCAACAAGCTCGCTGTTCGCCTTAAAAATGCCATTGGAGCCAAACTTACAAAGTACATCATCACATACAAAAACGTTTCTGTGGACATATTTACTTGGAAGGTAAATAAAGTTGATTGAACAGAATGCAGCGACAATGGTAAAAGAAACTGTGCACCACACATACCAGAATTTCTGCTATCTGTAAAATGTTGCTTCAGTTCAACTATATTTACCGCCCTCGTAGCACGACGGGAAGGTAATGCTTTCACGGCTGTGTGTCTGTCCATGGGGGGGGGGGGGGAGTGAAGGGTGGAGTGGTGGTACCCCAGACCAGGACAGGGGTACACCCTCTCCCTCCATACCCCCCCTCCACCAACCATGACATGGATACCCTCCCTCCCTTCCCCTTCCCCTGCCAGGACAGGTACCCTTCCCCTCTCTTCCTGCCCCTTCCTCCCTCTCCCCTGGCCAGGATAGGGGTACCCTCCCCTCCCCCCAGCCAGGACAGGTATCCTCCCTCCCCTTCCCCACCATAACAGGTACCCTCCCTTCCCTCCCCTCCCTCCCCCAGGCCAGGACAGGGGTACAATTCCTCTCCTCCCCTCCCCCTGGCCAAGACAGGAGTACCCTCACTCCCCCAGCCAGGACAGGTACCCTTCCACCCCATCCCCCACCTTCCCTCCCTCCAGCCAGGACAGGGGTACTCTCCCTTACTCCCCTCCCCCATCTACTCCCCACCTCCAGGACAGGGCCAGGATGGTTGTGCGGCACGGGCCAGATGCCTCTTGCATTCACGCAGGAGGACTGTTTTGTTTTTAATTATGGCCTCGCCATCTCGGGAAGCAATATTTTGGTTTTCATACTTTTGCTGGGTAGCTCCCCCAATTTCTCGTTCTGTTTAGTTTTGATGAACATAATCCATAGCATTCAGATTCATATACTTTTTAAAAAATTATTAGATTCCCATTATTCAGCACGAAATTGAAATTGTTTCAATTAACGTGTGTAAATATTGTTTGGTGGCAGATGCAACCACACGAAAAGAGGATTTTCGAAAATAATTTTTTTACAACACTGATTTCTCTGGTGGAAAGAACATTAAATTATTCAATTTTAGCATGACGCAACATTGTTTGGCTGAATACTGTAAGATCAAGATCAGTAGATTAAACACTTTGGGACCCTTTTTGCCATAAATAACATTGATTATACTAATTGCAGAGAAATAAAACGAAGCTGGAAAATTTCTATGGCGTGCACGACAATCAACCTGCTATTCCGGAAAACCTGGTGTTTCCTTTGAAGACAACAAATTTTTCAGGGTATCAGTTATCAGTTCCAAACCAGATTACCGAAATGTTGAAGTTCAGATATCCTTTCTCGGGGCCATCGATCGTCGTTTCTTACAAATGGAGATGCTACCTTAAACGTATTGCAACCCTTGGGCTGAGACCACCGAGATGTCCACTACCTTCTCGGAATATGAAAACTGTTTCTGAAGCAGTTGCGAACATTACCAAAGGATCGGCAAGAAAAATCTCTTGACATCGGTTTTGCTGTTTACTCGCCTGCTATGCTATTTTCACCACTTTTACAGTTTTTCCAAATAAGGCTTTACTTTTCAGAGGTGGACTACCTAAACGAATGTACCCGATTCAAATTCCTGTGATCGGTCTTTTGTTGAACTGATTGCAATTCCAAAATTGTTTGTGCCTAGTAATAAAGTAGACTGTAAATTAACAACGAGATCGGCTGGCGAATAGCATAACACATTATGACTCGTTTGGCCAATTACTCTGCGCTATTCTACAAGTGCATACTTTTGGAGAGATACAGAGAACACGTAACAGAGTAAGATGTAATGTAAGATGTAAGATAGTTTCACAAATACTGCTGTTATTGTTGATGTTGTTACTCATATTTATAGGTCAATACTCATGTATACTGGTCGATACCAAAATGTCTTTTTCTCCACTGTTTTAACAGTATACGTTTTTGCTTCACATGGACTTTTTAATATTTTTTTACTTGTTTGTCAGCAGGTTTTCCACGTGTTTATTGATACAAATAATAAACGTAGTTTACAATAAGAAAAAAAAAGAAATTGTGATATTTAGAAAATGTCATTTCTCGGCATTTCCACACTGCGACATTTCGACACCCTCTTTATTTTACAACCTTGATTTAATAGAGATTAGACTTGATGTAAATAATTGGCCTTAAAAATGCGAGCGCTTTGTGGAATCGTCATAACTTCTTCGCCACCCAGTCATCATAACTGAGCCAATGAGGTAATGTTAGTTTGAGATATTCTTCCAATGATGGCAATATTTTCTCTGGAAAATGTTTTGAAAGTAATTTAATAGGGTAATTTGATTTAAGATCTTCTTCATGTGGAAACGGTTTTTAATGTAATTCAAAAATTACCTGATGTTTTCAACTACTAAAAAAAGAACATACATGAATTCTATTTTACTTTTCAAACAAAATAAACCGGCCAACTCACGTTTCTGTGTAGTTACAGTGATACGTAGAATAATGTTGCAGATTTAACCACTCGGGGGGATAGTTGTAAATAAGATATGTTCCACAGAGTAAAATTTTACTTTCTCCTGGCTCATCACAACATTTATCAACGTTTATATTTCCTATAAAGAGAGTTATTTGTGCCTTGAAAACTGGTTTTGATATGAGACACCAAATTCATTTTTGAACAAAAATGCCAGGTGCATTTGGCATCAACTGAGAGGAACATCTAAAATGGCATGTTCTTTTTTACTGAAGTGACAAATCCTCTAAATTTAAATCTCCAACTGTAGGAACAAACTTGTTGAATAAAAACAATTTTAAATGATATTTCACAATGGAAGGGACAATTTGAAACATAAACGTATTGAGGGAGAAAGCTTCCCTCATAAAGTAGGAGACTTTGAGATACTTGAATATGTTTGCGTCTGTACTTTATTAGTAATAATAATCCATCTCACAAAATATTACAACATCCAGTCCTCATTACCAATAATAATGTTCCTATCGTTACTTACTGGAAGTTACTCTCACTGGTATATTTGTTCTCTGATATACTGGCGGATGTTCCTCAAAGCTGTCACAATAATCCAACATCTGGTCATCTACCTCATACACTTCACCCTGAACTACCTGCATGCGTAATCACATAATACTTGTTCAGTGACAATTTGTGCGGAAAGGTTAAACTTTTGACAATTTATTTATTGCCTACTCACATGGCCGGTCCCTTCAGCTGCGAAAAGAAAGGGAATGTTAAACTTTGTAGCCACCACCAAAGAATACTTGCTCCGCGGTGGCCAATAACTTGGCTTTACCATTTTGCACTTCATTCAGATGCCATTTGTTGGGCTCGCCCGTCTTCATGCCAGTTGGACGTAGACGTCTGACTAGATTCCATCTGATGTTATTAAAAACAAACTTGCTAAATGATTTTGTACTTTACAATATGCTGTTCAAAGTATATCAGTTCAAAATATCTTTTGTGCATGATAGCGATGATGTATTAAATGTATAGATTTGTGTCACATTCTGTTCTCATTCATTACATTTCAAAAATATGATAACAACCAAGATGACAAATTGTACCACTTGAAGGAAAAGAAAATGCGTGGATAAACTTTTCTCTTAACACAGCATGTGCTACTAATCCAAGTTGGGTTCATCTCTCTGCTTCCCAAAAAATTCACAAAAATGTCTGATTAAAATGCTCTCTCCGAAAGGATATTCTCCGACAAAGCACCTTCAACTTTTTCAGTAATTTCATTCAAGATTCATTTCTTGTATTTTCATAATTTAAATAAATTTGTGTTAAAGAAGACCAGGTTCTTAAAGTGAGTTGAATTCAAGAGAACTCAGTCTGACAAAAGGCTGCACCGGTGAGAGATCTACCTTAACCTATTTTTGGTGACTAGCAGAGAGTTACCTTATTGATGGAAATGGGGTTGCTTCGTGACTTTTTTGGGAATTTTTCCACGGAAGGTGAAGATATTATTTTTGCATGGAGGGAGCACGTGAGGTGAGATTGAACCCATATGTGGTGAGATTGAAACAAACCTCAGAAATAGAAGGTGGGGGGGGGGGGATTTAAACAAACATTGGAAAACTCAGAAACTCAGAACTTTGGGGGGAGGGTATTAGACTTGCACAAGTCTGGTAATAAATGAAGTTCAGACTTGCACAAGTCTGGTAATGAATTAAGTTTAGATTTGCATAAATCTGGTAATGAATTAAGTTTAGACTTGCACAAGTCTGGTAATGAATAAAGTAAAGACTTGCACAAGTCTGGTAATGAATTAAGTAAAGACTTGCACATTAATGAGTCACCAAAGTGGAATTCTTCACTCCTTGATTTTCTCTCTCTCAACCAACATTTTTTTGGAAGTGAGAAAGAGGCATTTACCACTGGAGGTTCTTTTTACTTCAAAATGCATGAGCAATTTTAAAGTTAACTGTTTGTAGTCTTAGGAACTGTCGTGACATTGGAATACTTTGACGAGAAATTAAAAATTCCATAAGCCATGATCTTCTGAAAGGTTAGTCGATAAATAATTCTAGACACCAAATGGAGTGTTCCGGATTTACCTCTGGGATCTCATAGTACTGCATTGTCATTTTTCGAGTTGAATGTATTGGACATCGATCAACATTGAAAAAAGAAAAAGTCATCTTGTGATGAATACATTTGGACACTTGAAATTGTTCAACGGTTTGAAGTAGAGATTATCATCTATTTTGCAACTCTGCTCATGGAATAAAAAGCTGAGCTGTGAAATCCCTGGGATGTAGTACATTTACTTAATTTGTTTCAGATGCCAGCTTCCACCATGGTGGGTCATAGGGAGGAAACTGCGAAAATGTTTCGGGAAAGACTTCAGAGTAGCATTCAGGGAGCCTTTCTATCCATGGCTGTTTCAACTGGGGTTAAATTGGGACTTTTTGACAAGATGGCATTGTTCAACGAACCAAAGACTTCAGAAGAAATAGCTACCTTTGGACACTTTAAAGAGAGGTGAAAGTAATTTACTAAAATGGGAATTCCATCCAGCATTTAAACATTTTTGGTGTTTATTTGGATAAATCAAGCCGTGTTCTTAATTTGAATGGCTTTGGTTAAATGATGTACTGATAGAACTGTAGGAAGCTGGATTCTAGATTCCAACTTAGCTTTTGCACAAAAGCACTTGTTAAATGTACCTATTTCACAAAAATTCAATTTAAAAAATATATGTCTTTCACACATCTTCGTTTTTGTGCTTGCAGATATGTCATTGAATGGTTGGGCACTATGTTTACAGCCAATATATTCGCACTAGATCAGACTGGTTCCAAATGTTACCTTCCAGAGGACAAAAGATCAATGATTGTAGACTTTGCAAGCAGAGCATGTGTGCTGGAATCGAGCCACAACTATTGGAATGCTTAAAAATCGATGGACTCCAGGTAAAGTCTTTACGCAAAACTGTTTGAAAAGTTTGAAAGTATTTTCTTGATTCCATGAATCTACCATTATTTGTTGGGTACTGGAATATTCAATACATGTACTTTCTCCACAATAATTTCTATTTAAAATGAAATAAATTGTAGATCTATTAGCTTCGATGCAAATTTTCAGGTGTGCCACAAGAGCTATTTGCCATGTTTGAAGGTTGGCGGGAGCTGTCCATGAAAGCCGATTTCAGTTGGTCCCCCATGAAACCGAGATGTCAAGAGCCAAGCAAATGGGACTGAACAATGTACAATTTCATGTTGAGGACCTGTGTCATTTGCCCAAATGTTGGAATAACAAATTTGACTACATTTATTCATTGGACACAATTCACGATATTTCTCACTGCACAAAGGCATTGCGAGAAATTCATAGATGTCTAAAACCAAGTGGATACTTTACCATGATGGAGTTGAATCTCCAGAGTGAACTGAAAAGCAACATCGGCAAACCGTGAGCACCCTACATGTATTCTTTGAGTTTGTTCCATTGCTTGGCTACGTCGCTTACTGTTCCAGAATCCGAAGATGTTGGGGCGTGCTTGGGGAAGGGGAAGATGAAGAAATGTTGTCATCTAGCTGGATTCACCACAGTTCAATATGTGGCGGAGTCCATCTGTAGGGTTCACGTACTTCTCAATAGTGATATCAACTCTTCCATTCCGTTGCCTGAGAAAATCATGCGCTGATCCCTGCATCCATCACATAATCAAATGGAAAATATGATCACACAGTTTTCTAGCCGAAGTTGGCAATAATGGCAACATTGGTATCACAGGCTTTCTACGTGAAAACTGAGAAATCCAGCAATAAAATGTTGCACGAGTGAGCATTGAATCTGGAACCTCAGTCATTTGGATCTCTCTCAGCTATTAAGGTATGTTTTACTTGGGAGATCTAAGATCTGTGTATGGTCATGCTGTATTGATTCTAACTAAATGATCTGAATATTCAAAGATTGAAGTGATGCAGGAACAAAGGATACCCCAATGAACACATTTCTTAATAGCTCAGAGATTAGACCTGAAAGGCTGAGGTCCCAGGTTAGATACTCATGAGGGTAACATTTTATTGCTAGAAATTTTGTATTCACTTAGTAAATCCCCTGATGCCAAAATTGCCATTATTTGCCAATTCTGTGTGTTTGTGAAAAACTCAATTTGACATACTTTCCGGTGCGGCCGAGACAGGGGCGGAGGCACGCCACTCGGTATTTCGATTTTAAGACCAATATTTAGTTTCCTAAATCAGCCTCACTTTCCTCAGGAGAAATATTAACATGCCAAATATTCAAGCCACGCAGCGTTAATTGGTCTGACAAAGTTTTGTTGGTATGACAGTATCGTAGCTTTGCATATAGATCTAATTTGTCAATTTATTGTGCTCTTCTGAATTTTTCTGAGGCAAATAGTGACGCAATGGTTCAGATGAGTAGCAGAATGTTTAATAGGTAATACAATTTAGTAATGGGAACACTGTATTCCTAATACTGACAATAATAATAATAATAATAATAATAATAATTTATTAACTCTCAGTTTTACATGATTCACGTAAACAAGAAAAAAAACTAAACTTATACTTAAGTTAACAGTAATTGCTGAGAGAAGGACACCCGAAGTGTGGCCAGACTATACAACATGTTGTCGGGTGCCCTAGTAACAATATAACATATAATACAAGAAAACCAAGAAGCTGTACTTGAAAAAAGTTAAACAATTTCCATTAACTGTAATTATTTGAGCAAGGTGATGTTCCTCGTTTCAACCTTTAATGACATTGTTGTTCAGTCTGTTTGCGCCTTTTAATACCTATGTTACTAACTGGTAACATTCAAGCATTTGTTTCTTAAATACCGTAAGTTCAGTCAACGTTACTTCATTTATAGACCTCTGTTAAGAGACACGCACTTATATAAATAATATAAAATAATATCTTTTCATCCATGAATTTGGATGCATGTAATTTCATCAATACGTTGCAATGCAACACCGTGTTGGTAATCAAGAAAAGGATAATGTAATAACAAATAGTTACAATAGTAGACAATTAAGCATGACAACTGTTGATAAAAAATACTTAGATCACTACGATGAATCTCTTTTCATCTTGTTTCAACATTAATTGATGCTTTCAATCATCAGAATACCACGCATAGTGTGTCCGGTATGAAGATCAGGTACATATCTTGTTTTGCCCTTTAATGGTCACTCTGTGCGTACATAACAATATTACAAGATGTACTCAATGTACATTGTTTGGGCCTTTAACCGGTTATTGAGCAGGATTTGTGTTTCTTCTATTAGTGTTCCATCTAATAATATCCGTTTGCATGCGTGATCAAATTTTTACTCTGGTAAAGCAAATGACGACTAATCTCAACTTGTGTTTTGCCCCTTAATGGTTACCAGTACACTTTACGTCTTTACTCAATCCATGCTTTTTTAACGTGTTGGTCTACATACTATGAAATCAACAATTTCAGGTTCGTTCTTGATTAATACACGTTACAAATCAGTTTCATACTTGGATCTAATGTTCTGGTAAGTTGCTTTTTGGAAGCGGTTTACACGACGCATGATCAGTGTGTCTCTTCCATTGTGTGTGGTAGGTGAATCCTTTGGTACACACTGTACAAGTATACTTTGGGGTTTGGTCATGCACTCTCTGGTGGATTTTTAGTAATCTCTTGTCCCTCGTTACGTAGTCGCAATGAGCGCAGTGCATCAAATTGTTTTTGTGAGTGACAGCATGTTTTGCCAAGTCGGATGGGCTAAAGTAGCTTTTATTGCACCCTGGTTCGATACAAAAGCAGTTCTTTAGTCTCCTGTGTGTATACTTATGAATTCTAAGTTTGGCTGCGAAATAAAAGCCTTGGCTGCACCTACAGTATTTGCGGGGGGGTTTGTGGTAGTACATATGACGTTTGAGGGTCGCAGGTGTGGTAAAACTTTCTGAACACTTGTTGCACCTAACAGGTTTGTGGTTCTGCCTGTAATGAGAACTTAATTCTGCTTGCTTTCGATAAGTTTCTTGACAAGCTGGGCATTTGTAGGCCCTCTTATGCTTATGTTTTTTGATGCCTACTACCCTCATGACAAACACAGACTTAACTTTTTTAGTCATAGATTTGCTCCCTCGCAGTGCACGCTGAATTTCCGATAGCGGTTTTTAATCTTCATCTGAGGATACCGACTCTTCTGCCTCTGCTGGGATGTTACCTGTATCCGGTGCTGGAACCGAGTCAGATTCATCATTATTGCTGTCTGTTTCATCCTTTAATGGTTTCACGATTGGGATCAGATGAGGAACTGATGGTTGCACTGATTTCTTGTTCTGTGCTGTAATTCAAGACTTTGAAGGACCACTGGATGTTCGTTGTTTTGGTCTTTTCCTCTTTGGACTGTTTGCCCAATCCTCAGATGATAAGGTATTAGTATAGTTTATACCAATTCTACATGATCTGACAGGGCAATCACTATTTCTGGCCAGTTTACGCTTCCTTAATGTATATCCACCGTGGTTTGTTGTAACTTGATTCTCCACACATGAGTCAGTATTAACATTATCATTAACATTATCACTTACACGTACTAGTTCATCTGACATAGTGTTACCCACATCTTCTAAATCGCTGTATGGATCAATGTCCATCCAGCTTGGCTTTTTATTGTTGAGAATATCTATATCCTCACGACTGAGGGAACTGGCTACTGTTTCAATACAGTTGTATCAAGTGTATCGATTGTATTGTAGCAAAGACTACGGCGGCAGAATGTATTTCATCACCCAGATTTGCTGAATAGTTTTGGTGAAATTTGGTTGTCCGACATAACATTCATAAATTTTAGTACTGTAAGCTTTCAAAATTGACCGCATTCTGATAAAATACATCGACACAAAAAGAACAGAGGGTTCAAACTTCGTAAGGAAGTGCTGTCCACTTGCTTTTACAACTTTTCACTGTGTTTTGGGGTTACATAAATCTGTATCTTTTCCAGAAATCAAAAGTAATTGAAGTGAATACTGTAAACCTTTAACCCGTGATTAACTTTTTATTATGAAATTCCTGTTGTTAACTATGATATTGTATTTGAAGTTGTCATACCAGGCATGCACTTGGTGTCATCCACAATGACAGAAAATACCAATCATTTAGTCTTTGAATTTGTTCAAAATTTATCTGCAATGATTTTTGGAAAGGAACATTCTGATGGTACGCAAAACGCCATTTAACACTATCCAAGATGAACGAAAGGAGAAGATATTCAAGTTACAGGAAATATGTTGCCAGTGTCAGCTGGGGGTCATGCACTGGCTGAGGGTATCCAACACGTAGCAGCCATTGGTTTAAATATGAGCATATACTTTTTACTTTTTATGGATAAATTATTCTATTATTTTTAGTGGATCATTCACTGACAATATTTTTCCAAACAAGGATCCTTCATAAAAGTGTAAAAACACAAAACAGTAAGTTGGAAGTCACCCACAGACTTGGCACCTAGGGCTACATAGCAGCTTGAACTTCTTCTCCTCTCATATATGCTTTGACATTTGACCAGAGTGAAATTTTAGTCTGAACAGACTGCAGAAATTCCAATGAAGGGTGGATGATTTCTTCCACTCCAACTTTTATCAGTTCGCAGCAGTAAAAAGACAATCTGTCTTCTCTAAAAAGCTAATGTGTAACAAAAAGAGCTTAAGGTCGAAAAGTAAATTAGTTTTGTCAAACAAGAAGGAACATTAACAAAAAATAATAAGCTTTGGTGAATTTGAGTCTGTGAAAGTCGTACAATTTTTAAAATATTGAAAAACCAACTACATTTTATAAGAAAAAACACTCGGAAATAATTTAACCATATCGAACAAAAAATTACACTTAGACCTAATTTAATGACAACACAAGTACAGTGCCACTGAACAACCACTCAAGAATGTTAGTTACTCAAAATCATTCGTATAACAGTCAAAATCATTCAAGGTCGAACATTTTAATTTTTTTTGTCTCGCCGCCTACTCACATTGACTGGAACGATGCTGCTCTTTTGCACGTACACTGCAACATGAAGACACTTAAAAATACCGCAAGTGCCATGTATAAAAGAAATACATTGATGTTAGACCTTCACCTTTTGATACAGGGTTGAAGTTTCATTGCTTTTTGTCTGTTGCTGAAACAAGATTTATGTGAATCAAGATTTGCTTAACATAATTTTCCAAACTGAAAGCAGTGGAAACCAGGTGAAACCGTTTGGTTTTGAGCGTTTAAATATCCTATTTGACTCTAATTCAAACCACAAACTGAAAATAGACTGACATATCTACCAATACGTTACTTCTTCGGGTAACAACTTTGTCATTCAGAATGGCAGGCGTCAGAAAAATTCTCTCAAACATTTTTCCATTGTCACGAATATATTTAAATGGAGTCAGATGTTCAAGATCTGAACCCGAATGGACAAAGCTAGATGGACGGATTGGCGGTACTCAGGCGAAATTATTCAGCATATCTGCGGTTGATTACCGATTTCAAACCATTAGCAAGAAACTATTTCAATCAAATGGAGAAGACCAACTGTGCGAATGGTGTAATAAGCCTAAAAATATCAAATGCAGATATACTTACACCCAGAAGCATGATTGGGAAGAAGAGGAATTACATTCAGTTATTTCTGGTCAAGGTAGGTCTTTTCAA
Organism: Haplosyllis leylae; assembly: GCA_038406175.1. Lineage (NCBI taxonomy): Eukaryota > Metazoa > Annelida > Polychaeta > Phyllodocida > Syllidae > Haplosyllis > Haplosyllis leylae. Next base: position 10,020 of record JBCAUG010663777.1, on the reverse strand, counting down.
TTATCTCAAATGAAATACGGATTGTTAATACGTTTCATATTTTGGAACGTTTGAATTCACAAGTTTCTCTGTGAAGTGATTTATCATAAGACAGTTGCTTGAGAAAACAAGTTATTTGAATATATAACATATGGCCGTAAATGTACATTCGCTTTGATCAATACTTCAGACATCATTACAGGGATGTGTTTGGATTCTGTAAATGACATAACTGACAAAAGAATGATACAACTCAAGTGGCATAATGGAGAGGAGATGCTCTTTCCCTACATATTTCTTCGTGATAGCTGTCAATGCGAATCCTGTTTTCATCCTTTTACAAAGGCGAGACTGATCCTGATGAAGGACTTGAAAATTGATTCTTTTCCGACTGAGCTCAAGGTGATCAAGTTTTAATGGTTTTTTTTACTTTTGTAATTATTTTGTACTGTTGGCAAAATCTTCGTTTCCGGTCTGAATACTTTATGTAAAAGGAGGAGTCTTTCTCTTTCCAGATCGACAACAAAAACCAACTATTACAAGTGACGTGGGATGATGGACATGTTAGTCCATTTAAATATAACTGGTTAAACAATCACAGTTTCACTGAGAAAACTGCGGAGAAACAAGATAGTCTACTTTTCAGGAAACCTACCCTGTGGGGAAAGGAAATGCAAGATAACTATCCAACTGCTGATTTTAAGAAAGTAAGTATTCAAAAGAAGTCTTCTTTTCGCTGATGAAACTGTCCATTTGCTCACCGGCACTTTTGCCCGAAAGCGCACTCTTGAACCAGAGGGTTTTGTCATTGTCATTCATTGTTATCCATTGTCATTCATTCTATCATTCTATTCAAGCAAACGATACTGGGAAAAACAAAAATCTCACAAAGCATGCGCAGTTGGATATGAGTTAAACCATGCAAATTTCAGAAATGATGCCATTTAAGCTATTTTTTCCTTTTCATTACCAACTTGCCAAATTTCGCAACTTTTCTTTTCCGTCAGAATAGCTCTTGAAATGACAGCTCTGCTAAAAGGGAAATCCGCCATGAAGAATTTCCTGAACTTTTTCATCAACTGAAAATCACTGAAAGTATTTATGTGTTCCTATTTTAGATGTTGACGGATGATAACGCGTTGTATGGATGGTTGACTGACATGGAGGAGTTTGGATTTTGCTTGATTAAAAATGCAGATAAGCAAGCTGGAGAACTAGAGAAACTCACAAACCACATATCTTTCCACAGAACAACACATTACGGGTAATAACCCTTGATCATTGCGAGAAAAGATATATCAATTTACAAATTCATAAATACAGTGTGTAATTTTCCATATTTTCCTTTACAGTCCTACATTTAAAGTAATGGTTAATCCTAACCCTAGCAACCTCGCCTACACGGCAGGAACCCTGGGACTCCACACTGACATACCGTATGACAGGCATCCTCCCGGGGTAACATACCATCGCTCTTGTTTGTAAAATGTCCAAATTCTTAACACGAAATTGGCATCTTTTTAATTACGAAAATAAGGTCGATATGGTTATTTTGTCCCTCGATACTGCCTGCGATTGGTGCAGAATGCATGTTACGAAAAGGTTGTCAGAAGCAATTTCACTCATTTTCGTTGGACGGATTTTTACGGAGGTTATTGTACTTTTTACGGTTTAACTTAAAACAGAAAGGTCTTTTGTTTTCGTAACGAAAAAGTTCCATTTGTTTAGTTTTGGATAACTGGCTTTATTTGGGTATGCACAGCTTTTACACCCTGAAGAAACATCACCAATTTCTGACTAAAACGGAGATATGATCACAACACTAATACACAATTTTTATTGCAAGAATTACTTTTGTAAGGTCACCCATGGAGGCTGCACCATTCGAAATGTGAAATCATTGCAGACTTTCATTGTAAAGCTTTTGTCAGAAATTCGTGCAGTGATATATGGCCATATTTTAAGTTTTCAATTTAGAAGTAGGTTAAAAATGATCAAAAAAGCACATGCTCAAAAATTCTGACTAATGCCCAATCAGTAATTCTGATAACTTAAATTTTCTTCAGTAATTTCTGGCAAGGTGTCAAAAACAAGGTGTCAGAAATTATTGACTTTAAAGGGCTTCACAATAGTAACATTAGGGAAGTCAGAAATTACTGATTGATAAAACCTATTTGAACTATTTTGTCATCAGTTATCAGAAATTACTGTTTCATAAAAAAGATTTGGTCAAACAAAATTTAAATTTTCTTTGATTCCCTGCACAATTGACTTTCAACAGAATTTGGTAAAAATTCCTACTACACAAACCTTTCAAACTCTAATAATTTTCAAAGTGGATGCTGAGATGTCTGTGATATTTGTGAATTTTTCAAGGGAAAAATTCCTGAAAAAATGCACCCATTGACTTTAGGTCAGAAATTACTGACATTGTCGTTTTGGTCCATAATTGGTGATGTTCCTTCTGGTTGTTTTGTTTGTTTCATGAAGGATGAAGTGATGTATTGTGATGTGAAAATGAAAACATTTATGATCATGAAACTTTGGTGTTCACGATACCCACCACACGACAGTTGTTTTCTTTTTGTCATTTATTCCCCCCAAATGTTATTGACTTAGGGCTGTTTAACGTTAATGTAACTTGTCAACCAACATCATCGCGGGCATTTGTGTCTAACTTGTCTAATAATTCACAAGTGACTCTGTAAAATGTCCTCCCTCCTATGAGTAACCCCGACACAGGTCAGTGTAAAATGGTCACCTCATATGAGTACTTCCGCAGGGCAACTTATAACTGTACCCCATTGCCCACAGTGCAATGTAAAATGATCCCTCATATCAGTGCGCCCCACCGGGAGTCTGGAATGGGTAGGAAGTAGCAAAATGCTACAACGGTAATGATAGATGCTCTTGTCAATGTAATATTTTCAGTTTGTTTGCCTGTTCACAGGAGGGAGGGGGGAAATCCCCTATTCCTGTCTTTGATCCTGCCTCCGGTTCTGTCTCTTGTCCTGTCCAGGGAGTATCCCCTGTTATTGTTTGTCGTCATGTCCGGGGGATACCCCTGATCCTGACTAGCGCCCGCCCCCCGACAGGCTATGCTGTGGGCAGTATGCCTCTTGCGGTCATGCAGGACTTTCTTGTTACTAAAAATTTATAGTCAAATATGACCGTCCAGTTGTTGAGATGTTAATGAACAAAATAACATTTAGTATTTAGTATCCGTGCAAAAGACTGGACAGTAGAAAGTGTGATCATTGTTAATAATTTTAAATTAGAAACAAAATCAGGAGTCGAATCCAACGGGTGTAGTCTCTTTGTTCTCTCGTTCAACTGTTGTCGACATCATGGTTAAATTGTTGATATTTGTAGAATCACTTTTTTATCCTGATGAGAGAAACTCATCTTTATAAAAAATTATAAATTTTGTTAGGTCATTGTCTGCCAAAGATAGAACCTTCCAGTCCTCTGTTTTAAAGATTGTTTGTTTTTTTTCTGATTTGGTTAACAGGTGCAGTTTCTTCATTGTATTAAACAAACTGAATGCGAGGGTGGAGAGAATCAGTTTTCAGACTCTTTCTACGCAGCTAACATTCTGAAAGAACAATACCCCGAATACTATCGTCTTTTCAGTACTGCTCCAATTAACTTCATAGATGTGGGGAGTGACCACTATGGAGAGTTCTTCAAACTCAGCCGCCATCCAATATTCACGTGAGACCTTTATCTGTGTTCAATTAATTCCAGGGTACTGATGTGTCTTTTTCATAAAGATATTACAAATGATTGAAATGCAAAAATGTATATGCTGATGAAGCATGTGTACATTTTAATGTAAATTCATATTGGTGTACAGGAGGGATGTTGAAGGCAATGTCGTGGCCATACAATGCGCTAACCAAACGAGAGACAGTTACATGAAGCAACGGGTTGATCAGGTTGAACCAATGATCCGAGCTCTCCGAAGGCTGGATGATATTCTGTACGAAAATCATATCAGGATTAAAATGGAAGAAGGTGCATCTTTAAGTTTTTGACTATGCGATCCACAAAATATTGTAGTAAGCGAAAAAGAATGATTTCAACCTCTTTTTCATTTTACACAGGAGATATTGCATCTTTCGGCAATCGACGTGTTTTACATGGACGGGCGAGTTACTCAATACAAGCTGGAGCAAAACAACAGAGATACTTGCAAGGCACATACATCGACTTGGACGAAATTAACTCCAAAAGAAGAATCCTTAAGAAGAAACTGCATCAGGATTTGTATCAGTTTTAATAGTTTCCAAAATGCATGATGAAAAACTTTGGGTAAAAACGAAGTTTTAACACATAATCTCCTAAATGTATAGAACAGTGTATAATTTGAAAGCGAATTTGGTAAAATGTCACACACGTATAAAGTGCTTATTTGTGTCTAATCACATTACATTAAGATCTTTCGGTAAAGAAAGTGTAATGAACTTCCATTACTATCAATGGGCGAGAAAAAATCGTTTCAGGACGTTATGTATTCAGGATAATTTTTGGTTGACGGCGCTACCTTTAGTTTTGGTAATACAGCATACATGGAAGTTGGGCCTCTTTAATACTAGGTGCACTTTCATGAGGAATACACTGCAAAGTATAGTATGAGATTTATTTCACATAGATGTTTATCTACCACCAAGCCTGCATGAGGCCTACTAACTCACGCCGCACATTAGCTTTATCAATTTCGGGCTAAGGTTCGGCACTGACCAGGGGTGTTTTTGTAATATATGTTCAGCAACAAGTCCCAATTATTTTCACACCTCTATTTTACATACAAATGGAATTTCAATTCATTCCAAAATCTATATAGGTTATCTATATCATTTCTTTTGAGCCAATCAGTGAAAGGCCCACATCAGAATCTTTTTCATGAGTCCAGACCAGACCAGACCAGAGAATTATAACTTGAATCGTATAATTCCCTAAAAGTTAAAACTTTAGGCTTTTTTTGTGCTTTGTTTCTTCATTTTTCATCTTCACGATTTTTCTCGTAATAAATATTACCACCGTGTTAAAAATATTTGCCGAATCTGTGTCAGTTTCTTCGAAACTTCTGATCATCCTTCCAGAAACGCCACACTCTTGCCGTACGATACAGGTTTATTCTATCAGTTTCATTTCCACTTACGGGGATATACTGGTGAGGACATCTTGTGGATACCGATCTTTACACGTCAGCAAGGACTGACACATTTTACATGTTTTCATGGTGCATACAAAAAGTTGTATTTTTGTGTCAGATATTGTCAAACTTTGTGTCTGTTGACTTGTATCAACATCAAAGGCCATAACGCTTTGTATTTGACTTCCTAAAATTGAATCGATGCCAACATGATTTTGGTCTAAACATTTTCATGTTTGCATGTGAATATTTTTGATACTTACATATGTACCCATCCAGTAAAATGTGTAAAAATACCACACTTTCATGAATTTCTTTAATTTCTCAACTATTATATTAAATTATGGTATAGGTGAAAATGCCCTCCTTACTTTTGCCCAAACTGCAGCCCAGTGCACAAACTAACACCCATGAACAACTGCTGTCAACCCCTGTAGATGAACAGAAACTCATGGATTCCTGAGAGAAGAGACCTGAAGACTCTGCTAGCTAATCAGAGGGAACTAGATCTAATATTTTAAAGACACAATAAAGAGTAATATTAGTGACATCAATAGGAAGAGTCAATATTCCATGAATTCAAATTTTCCGTAGAATACTTGTCATGAAAATGGGATGTGGGAACCTTTAGATGGTCATTTTTTAAAGAAATATCACTTATAACATCTCTTTTACAGTAATATTAGATATCAGTTAAACTGGAAATATTCTTCATTCATGCTTGACAGTATACATAATTCAATATAATAGTTGAGAAATTAAAGAAATTTGTGGAAGGGTCATATTTTTAGACATTTTACCAGATGGGTACAATTCACTCATCCTTGAACCCCATTTTTTTCTGACCCTTCTGAATCAGTTATAAAATTGGCGCAATTTTGTCTTGAAACCTGGCATTAATTTTTTTTATATAAATTTTCTCTCACTTTCTTTTTTATTAGTTCAAACTCATTGTTTACTAGTTAGGGCATATTACCACCAAGGTAGAAAGTCAACTATGACTGTATATGTCTAGTGCTAACTATTGTTAAAAAACACCGAAATCAATTATTATTGTTGCGTAGTTTAGAAACTACTCATCGAGTAAGCTTCTAGACTAGAGCCAAAATACTATATTTTAAAAGTCCAAATGTGTAAATCCTGCGCCTCTTCAGAGAACTCCGAATCCTGATGCAGAATTGCAAAACTCAGACAAATGACCAAGTCAGACAAGTTTGGTTTAACACTTTTATTCCTTACAATGCAAAAGCATTCAGGAACTAGTGTGTACCTTGTGTACATTTGTCATCTCCTGTCCAATGCTTTCTAGTGGTTGTAGTTCCTCCAGTGTCATCCAAGGTATGAATGATCAGTGAATGATCTGTGGATGTAGTGATGTGGAGGCTTAGAGCTGACTGCCTTATATAGGGCTTGTCAGGTTGCACCCAGTTATGCAACAATTTGGAAAAAATTTTGTTAGTGTTTAGCTTATCTTTTGTTGAATGTAAACTATTTGAACACTTTTTCATGACAAAAGGTTATGCACTGGTTATGTAACATTGGTGGGTATTGCGCAATAGAATCTATTTATAGCATTGGATGTGTCAATCATATCAGTACTGGTTCACATCGTAGTCTCCAAGAATGCATCAAACTGTCCTTTGGTCAGACAACTTGATTTACAAGAAAACATGTATTATTACAATTTCGCAATATTATAGTTAAATATTAGAACAAATACATTATATAATATATTATATCTACAAAGTACAGTTGTAAACAGCTTCATCACAATGTCAAGGATGTTCATACAAGGTCTTATCATTACACATACCATAGTTACTATGGTATGCCTCTATAAATAGAACATCAATGGTGTACGAATTTCGCCTGTCTGTGTGGAAATGCATTCGACCACATAACATTAATTTGCTACTACTAATTAACATAGGTTGCGTGTGATCGTAGTATCTTAATACTTGTTCACGAAATCATTTAGCTGTGTAAGAAATGTCGAGGAAATTCTGAGTTTTTTGTTTTTTCTCCGTGTAAAGTGTAAATGTTTAAACTGAGAGTATATCTGTACTCGCACTCTTCTTCATCGGTAGCATTTGCATTAACACAATCAATAATTCCATCGTCTGAGCTCAAAACTGATCTGTATTCTCCGTTTGTACATAGAAATAAGTTACCTCCTTGAATAAAGTCCAACGGGGATTCGATGAAGATTCCCAATGCTCCACGGAAATGCTGATTCACATGAGTGACTTCGTAGTCATAAATATTAGAATATTTCTTGAAAGTGAATGTGAAGTTTAAATTTTGTGAGAAAATGGGCGGAAAGCTTACACTTACAGCATCAAGGAGAAAGTGAAGATCTTCCACAGTAAAATTATTGAGACGTGTTTTTGAAGATTTAGTCATATCTTTCTTGTTTGATACCCACAGGAGCATTAAGCACATTCCCCATTTCTTTGTTATAAATTCTTAATCCATTATTATGTAATAGATCTACGCCTTTACTGAGTTCCTTTTCCGTACCAAAGACACATAACACATGATTACTCATATTTTTCTCCAACTTGGCGTTCAATTTAGTGTAATTCAATGGAATATATATAATGGAAACCATTTTAGCGTTTTTTTGCTTTTGAATATATTCAAGAAATAGGAAATTCACTCACGAAATGGATATTACGCCAGCCTTGAAAGGAAACGGGGTTATCCTTTTGCCACAGTAAGTTCTTCTGAAAAGCAACCACTTCAATGCGACGGTGAAATGTTTTCAAGCTACACCACCCTGCAGGAAGTTCAATAAATTCCGCTTTTTTCGAGGAATTCAGTAAATTCTGACTCCAGTGTTTGTATGGGCGTCTATGACAAATTTTTTTTTTATATTTTAAAATCTACAGGAAATGTTGAAATATTTGCATGAAACTTCTTTGTATACAATTGTAGATACTATAAAGGAAATCCAAGCTACTTTGAGACTTTTCAACTTTTTGATTTGTAACATGGATTAAAATGGTACTAAAAATTAGAATCACTATATACCCAAAATAAGACACAAATCTTGAAATGTCTCCACATAGCTCGGATCTCCTTACTAATATCTACAATTGTAGCCATCTATACCAAAAGATTTGATACAAATGTTTCAGTATTTCCTGTAGACTTTAAAATATAAAAAAAAATTTCTCATAGACTCCCATACAAACACTGTAGTCAGAATTTACTGAAATCATCACAAATGGCAGAATTTATTGACCTTCCTGCAGGTTGTACACGCACTTATGTCCCACTGGGGCACATGCAAAATCATAAATGCTGTTTTCAGGAAGCCTGCCGGGGTGTATGGAATCAAAAATGCTTTGATTTCATATGCCCCCATATGGTTTATTGCATTTTGTAATTGTGGAGATGAGCTTTTACAGTTGAGTCTGTAACTTACCTGTAAAGCATTTGTAATCTCATCTGTAAAACAAATCTGACATTTCTGGCATTTTTGTACAAAATTAACATTAAGGGGTTTCAAAATTAGCAAAAAAAAGTTACCTCCTGTGGAAATCAAACTCACAACACCAACCATCTTTGGATTAGAAGGCAGCTGCCTATAGATTCCACTCTGCCACTCAGACATGTGTTGAATACAAGATCCTTGAACTGAACTTTGTTTCATGTTCCACTTCACTTTTTGGACTTGGATCATTTCTAGACTCAATAGAGCATGACTTTATAAACATACGAAAATCTGAGACTGGCAAGGAATGACAGAGTGGCGGAGTGGGTAAGGCATTAGAATTCCAATCCAGTGATGCTTGCTGTTGTGAGTTCGATTACCACTGGAAGCAACTTTATTTTTTGCTGATTTTGAAACTCCTTGATGTCAGTCTTTGTACAAAAATGTCAGAAATGTCAGATTTGTGTTCTTTAGGAAAAACTCAAATAAATAATTAACAACACTCTTGCATCCATAATGCTAATTATAATTTGAAGGTTCACAATGCACGCGTTTTGCCCACCTCTTAGTGAGTGATAAACTCAGTTATTATTTGTTTTTGACCAACATTCTACTCACTCTGTATTACAGTGCATATTGAAGCTAGAGAATTTTGAGTCTTCCCAATTGCAGTAGATGCACATCTAAAGATAGCTACCATTAGAAAACAAATGGTGTAAGATTGGAATTTGTACAGATTTCTGAGGCATATTTTGGAACTTTGACAATACAATAAAAGAATTTTAAGGCAAACGTCTATTCATCAACAATGGACGTTAAATTGATGAATAGACCTTTGCTTTAAAATTTTTTAAATCAGTAAAACAGATTCTGCTGTCATTGATTCAAACATTTAAATCAAGAACAAATGGGGGAATCAACTGAGTAACTGAATGTCTGGGAGCATTTACGAAATTAAGTGTTTGAATCTGCGCTATGTATTTTCTAAACTACGACTCATTGGGTCAGAAGTCACACCCTGAAACTCACTCTGAAGATACTTTCCCTCTCTAGTTCTTTTGCTTTGTTTGAATCAATGTTATGTAATTTAACTTACCCTGTCTGAATTCATGGTCAAACCTAAAAATACCACCTTCATTGGAGGCAAATAATGAGAGATTAGGAGATTTGTGATGTCATCCTGGTCTTTCTTACTGTTAATTGTAGGCAATGAACCACCCACAGATTCACACAGTTCCGATCTAGTTTTTCACGAACACACAAAGTTGGTAATGTTGGCATTATTGCCAACTTTGTATTAACATGTATCTGTAGTTTTCTTCTTTATTTGTACCAATTGATGTTAGTAAATGTGAAATTAGAAATCAAGTGTTATATCCGGATTCCAGAGTCTATTCAGAATTAAATTTAATAAATCTGTGTGAAAAGAAAGAAACTAGTTGTT
>JBCAUG010663666.1:0-13800 GCA_038406175.1 Haplosyllis leylae | reverse complement strand
AAAGGCCGAGTCACAAATATGACTTTTTGCAAACGCTATGTAAAAGAATTTTGCTGATATGCATCAAGGAGAGAACAAAGACAACTAAGCTGTGAAAACTCAGCTGTTGTTCAGAATTGCACGTAAACGTTGACCTTTGATATTATAAAAAAAGCAGACAATATTTATCAATGTGCATTCATATCTAGTAAATTACTTGAAGTATTTCTTATGGGAAAATATCCAATTTGACAAGTTCAGAGTAAGTTATGGTGGGAGATATTGTCAATTGTTATTTCAATTTATCTGTTAGAATAAACCAGGAAATTTATTCACATGCATGCTGTCAAAAACGCATGGTTCATCCTTTCGTTTACAGCAGCAGCTGCTTATTAATCACATTATATACAGATTTGTCAAGATTATATTGTCTAAATCAGTAAGATCCGTGATCCGTACGTCCCAGCGGGCCTACCTATTTGTTTTGTACATTTGTGCAGCATTTAGGTTTTATCAGCAAAGTAATGAGTAGAGGAATTAGGAATAAGAAGTGAACATTACTCCATGATATATTATACTTTGTAATCGATGGAGAATACGCGTCTTGGTTCATCTCAAGGTAATTAAGTAGTATTCGGAAAAGCGTCAAAGAAGGCACAATGGATGTAATTTTGTCATTAAGCTGTTTTACTGTCTCATCAATGCAATAACTTCTGCGCAATATAATCAAGAGTTTTACAGAGATACTTCATTTGCTAAGAAAGTTTTACAGTATCAATGTCCAAGACCTTCCAGAGTTACCAGTCAGGAAGGATGACCTGCTCCCCCAGTTAGGTCTGGTCTATCATGGTCACCACGTCTGGGACGGGGGACTGTGGTCAGCATTGCCTCGTAATGTTAATGGGAGGCTGTTTTGTAGCATAGCTGTTTGCAAACTATATTATGTAAGGGTTCGAGAGCTTCACATGATGAGTGGTCACTTCAAGTTATTCAAATCACTTGTTGTATCACCTCAGAAGTCTCACATCGTTTTTGTTACATGACATGTGAATTCATATTTATTGTTTCTTGTAAATAAAGATATGATATCCAGCTCCAATTTGACCATGAACAACTGTGTAAAACGTATGAATTTACCTTCCCTCGCACTTCTTACGTGGTCGGTAAAAATCAAGTTGAAACTAGATTTTCACTTTTAAACAAATTGTCTCTGTAATTTTAGTAAATGTTCGATAAATTATGAGATCTTATATCTGCACAGAAAACACTTTGTACATATCTTTGGCTTGATCGTCTTCACTGTAGAGCATTGTTCTGTGAAATGGACTTATTTCAAACCGAAACAGCCTTGTCTGTGGATAGGCTTAAGCAGAGATTCATCCAATTCCGTGAATGTGTCGTCTTGTCATCACAAGTGTTCACTTCCATTTCGTTATCTTTTTTTGTCCAAAGATGGCGACATTGAGAAACCTTGTTGGGTTCCAGCGATTCACCAACATTACACTGTCTATGGGACAATAGCTCCAGTTGGCAAGTCTTGAAAGATTACAACCATCAGATTTATACAAAATATATAACTGTAATGATTGTAATGACTCACAGATGTCCCTGAAAATTGTACAAAATGCTATTGGTCTTTTCACAAAATAAACTTTGAAAATAAACTTTGAACAAAACGACTCTTTTGAAGTTTTAAGGTCTGCCCACACCAAGCGTCAGTGTCAGCGTTAGCGTCAAAATATTGAATGGGTTTTCCAGTGATGCTGCTGACGCTTGGTGTGTATGAGACAAGTGTAAATCAATGTAGTCCTTCTCTTGACGCTGACCTTACCGCTTGGTGTGGGCAGACCCTTAATGATCTTTGGAGTGTCTTGACAATGACAATGACAAGCCCCAAAAAATTTACGCATCATTAACAGATCTAAACGTGGCAACTGGAATGAACTCTTATTCAGTACTTGAGACAAAAAGCTCTTTCGACAATTCGATATGCCTCCAGTCAATCCAGATGAGAGGAAGGAACGTGAACAAAATTTGAAAATTCCACAAAAACTATTCTATATTTGTTTTCATCGAATGATTGTATATCAGCTCATTGCAAACATATTACATTGAACAGTTGTCAATGCACTTTCACCAGGAATTCCTGGGAAAGCACACAAAGGTTGAATTTTTACTTATCGTCATTTTATACCTGTTCAAGCACCCATCACAAGCAAGGAATACGCTGTCAATGAACCCAATGCTGAGAACCACAAATGTGAAATAAATTTGGATCAGTCGCAGCAGAAACAAAGTTGGTTAACGTGATGTGACAAATCCAAACGCATAGTACATGTGCATGACACCAAAAGGTAAAAATTGGAATTATGCCAACACACGCTTTGTTACTCTGCAACAAGTGCAACTCTGATGAGATGGATAAGAAAATGATTCTGTCCGAGAGCTGCAGTTGTTGCAGGACGGCATGAAGATGATTTGTGAATTTCATGAAGGGTTTTAGTGTCGGATGATGGTTGTTGGGCTTATTCTGGTTCGGTGGCTCCTTCATTTCATATTTCCCATTTTATGATCAACCTGGCCTTGCCTGTCATCATTCCTCATCATACTTCATAACATTATTGCTCATAGAGTAATTCCAGGAAGTGGGAAAGAAAAGCTCTTGAAACGCTGACGTTGAGAAACACTCTTTTCCCTACAATTTGCTTCACAATTCCACGGAAATTAAATTGAGAAAACGTTTTTCCGAAATTAAAACCATTTTGTACTTCAAAATCAAAAGCATTCAACCCACACGACAAGAATTTTAATCAAATCATATTTCCTATGAAGGTTTATGTCAGATCATTAGGCTTACATTCAAGATATTGAATTCCTGTCATGTTCTATTCCAACACTGTTTGACATATAATGTGTAGTTATACTTGTACAATAAGAGTCATCAAGATCTTTGGAAACAAAAGTAAGAGCAACTTCCCAGAACCAAAAGCCTGCAGTGATTGAATTCCCCTGGATGTCATTCCACAGTTACAAATACATAGGGACATAGACAAATTTTAACTAAATTGTCCCCATCCTCTTTCGATTTATATTATTCAAAACAATGTTTCATCCCAATGTTTCACAGCAATTCATCATATCTATCTGTGGTCCATCAGACATAAGTCCATGAATTCCCACAGAAAGGCTACAGCCTTTGGTCAATAGTTTCCGGAATAAATTTCCTTCGCACTATCAGTAGGAGTATTTTTATTAGAAAAAACATTACATTTTTGAAGGGGCCTATGTCCGCATGTAGCCAACAGTATTCAAACAGCATTCATCAAGTTGTCTATCAGATACGAGATAAGGGCCAGGTGTTTAACAGTTTTTGACAGTGTTTTTGCTTGACAGTGTTAAAGTACAAATTACAACGTAATTTTGTCTTCAATCCAAAGGCTTTCAATGAATAGGTGTCATGTTTCGATGACCTTTTGCAGGACATCTATTTCTTGGAACGCGTTGCAATATTTTACTTTTTTGCGAGACAGTTCTAACATTGGTTTGTCTTTGTACTATCAAACGCATAACAAACCTTTACCTGACCATCTCTTTTAAAAGTCGTTTTAATCGCGCACAAACTATTTTCAGCTGTCATAGTAAATCAAGCCCCCTTCATCCCGGCTTTGGTTTGTTAGTTTTGAGGTCGCTACCAAAACTACTGACAACCATGAGATATTCCTAAGCCTCAGAAGCCTCGGTCCAAACATATCTAAGCTCCCCCAGGTGGCATTTGTCTTTCGTGACAATGGTCTATTTTGCTTTTCCAAAAAATTCTCCTACCTTGGTATTTAAAATCTTAAGATATTTGCAATTGCCGTGTACACTTAGTTTTTGGACAAACATTTGTTGAAAGTCAATGCTTCAAAGTGCTCAAAATATAGATGCTTTCCTACTGGATTGAGAAAGCACACCCGGTATGCAATCGTCTTTACTGACCATCTTTTCCCTCCCTGTGGCTCACTGATAATCACTTAATGTTGAGTTAATTGAAGGGACTGGAGACAATCGTTTTTGTGCTTTCGAATACTGCTTCCAAAGGGCTCGCATGCAGAGCGGGTTTTGTTAACGCTGTCTGAGCAACTTGACCAATTCTATGAAATTCAAAATAATGTTTCCCATCTAATTTAGGAGATTTCTATTGATTTAGGACAACGAAATTCCGTGCAAAGAGGCCAATTGAATCCCTTGTTTCACACCTTTGCAGATTCAGTGAATAGGGGTTGTAGCGTGGCAGACCACTGGTTGGTCGTTTCTTAATTCCCAATTTTCTCCTAATGTCGATCCAACAGAATAATATGTCTTCATTACCAGAAACTGTAAAAACTGTAAAACTCGGTTTTACGTCATAAATTAATGTACATCCCTCTTCAACATTTCATCGAGTTTGACACATTGTTTTCAGCATCCATCCACTTTTTTTTCGTAAACATCTCATTGAATTTGACACATGTATATTGTTCACAAGTGTATGTCCACTTTTTATCATAGACAGTTCATGGAATTTGACATCTATGGGATTCAATAATCAGTGAGTCTTGAAAACTTTAAAATAACACGTTCCAGTTTTTATCTCCAAGTAACCAACTTTTCTCAACTAAGCTGCAAAAAATCCTAAGCGAGCACTACAGGGAATTGCTCAGTACTCTTGTCCGTGAGCAGAAAGTTACAGAGTCCCCAAGGTAAGGGGAGTATTTCTAATTCTGATCCTCATAGAAAGCAAGCAACGATATCTCTGTTTATGGGATGTTTTGGTGAGCCTGCCAAATACTACGAGAAAACATGATCACTCCATGTTAGACTGACTTATGATTTGTGGCATGTCTGCCAAATCCCAGCACTGGGGGAGATTTCGTAGCTGCTCAAGTAATCCGATTAAATTCTTGCTTGAATTTTTTTACAAATTTTCCCATGACCCCCACTCGACATTTAGTCACTTTTTATTAATCTGTAACAAACGAAATACGTAATATTTTCAGAATTGGGAGTGACGTGATAAAGTTTCAATTCAGTTGAAATTGAGTCTTTCAACCTACCACATAGTCCATTTTGCATCCTTGGTCTCGATTATTGTCCTCAGATTGATTACACTTTGTTAGATGTTTAACTTGAAATCACGCACGCTTCTCCAGATTACTTTATTACTAAGTTTATGGAATCAAAGTCGCAGGGACAGAAAATCACTGAGTGATTTACACAAAATGTTTTTTCAATGAAAACTCCAGAAGAATCTCAATATCCCTATGATACTTGACAACACAATCTTGACCATAAATTTCCTCCTCGTATCTACGCCGGAAAGGTTTTATTCTTAAGTAATGAAGCAGCAGAAAAGATACACATGTCCCATACCTGATTAGCTTCTTCCTGGATTTATTTGGATGAAACACTGGATTGACCCCCAACTATTTCCCCATCCACATAATTTTTATTGGTTGCACATACTTCATTATTATCTCATATTCAGATCAACCTCATAAATATCAGGTTGGTTTCGAAATGAAGCACAAAAGACAAAACATGTGAAATGTTTTTGATGAATGTTTCCGAAAGAAATGCTAATGGTTCACAAAAGCAGGTTATCTCGAAACGATATCTTCACTTACAGTTCGTATTTTGCAATAAAATAAGTACTGGTGTATTATCTTCTCATCTGTTGCTATTTTTCTTTCTCTATTTTAGCACAACCGTTCGAATGATTTTGATGGAATTCTCTGATGACATACATGTTGTTGGAAACGACTTTCTGTAAAATGTTTATGGAGGACCTATTAAATACCAGTAAGGAAAAATATTAACAGAAAGAACTTTGTCAAGCAATTATCAGGTAAAATTTTCATTTTGTTTCCTGGTATTACAAATGTCGCGAAAAAGCTGAGTACAAGTAACTGTGCAAGAAGCTACAGGTTTTCTTGTTGAGAACTGTATGTTGTTAGCAAACCACTCAGACATGATATTGTGTCCACATCGCTCAACCTTCCACATTGATGAAAGGGCAAAATACATCCTAATTGGTGACATTTACACGAAGAAAAATGACAAAGAATGCTAAAAGGAAATTGTCAGCCTGTTGTCAAGAGCTATTTTACAATCGTATCAGACGTTGCAATATTACCTGCTGGGACATGTTGAGGCATTGAAGCATTCAGCGAAACTTTTTGAGTACCAATCCCCGAATCACATGTGGTGGCAGATTCATAATTGTTTTCGCCTTAAAGTGCCAAGAACAGAGTTTCCTTCCTGAGTTTTTCAAAGTTGTAAATTTGGGAAACCTAATTTTTTTATCGTAATTAAGACTTGTTGTTCTTAATTTTGTTATTTTTTCCAGCTGCAGCTGTTAACACTGCATGAGTATTTCTATTAGTCAACTATTCCCCCACAGATCAATGAAGAAGCTGTCGTAATTTTAAAAGAAAACCAAACATACCACAAACTTGGAAGCAACGATAAAAGAACAACGAAAAACTCTTCTACTGCTAATTGACTGCGTCAACGAAGTCGGACACATTCACTAACCCAATTTACTCCAAAAAGACCTGGCTAACTTTCGTCGACTTGAATATAGAAGAGTCCACGAGGGACCACACGAGCTATTTTGGACACTTTTAGATGCCATTGCGATAACACTGACCGATTGGGTGTCGTTTTCAAGATGCGCCTCGCAGTTATTTTGGCAAGTGTGGAATTCGTGACATTGTGAGGGAAAATGTAGGGTATGCTCATTGCAAATGCGCAAGTCGCGAAGCAAGAGGGGATGTGAGGTTGCTGATTTGCTGATTTCGATAAATAAATATTGCTTTGTTTTGCTTTGCTTTTTCTAAAGTTTTTGGTTGCTGGCTCATTAAAGTCAACTTTGTCATCAAACTGTATTTTTTCAGAGTTGCGACAGGATGTCTTGGTACGTTTTGGCCTGTTTTAGGGTAGTGTGATTGGTGGACGAAAGTGATGCCACACCATGAACTAGTCTGTGATTCTAAGACATAATTGTCCCACATCTCTTAAAAAACCAGTTACCTCACAACATTTTAAGTAGCGATTTTATCAACTCCTCACTGAAATAGTATTTGAGAAATGTGTATACTATCATATAACTAAGTTTACTATTGCAACTCTTCAGGGTTACCAAACCCTTGTCATTGACCTCTAAATAACATCGTTTATTTTGATAACCGTCCGCATTCCGAAGGAATGTGGAAGGTAATATTTTCAGTTTGTCTGTCTGTCCACCACCAGGGCTAGGACCAGGACAGGGTACCCGCCCCTACTCCCCACTCCTACCACCTGGCCAGGACCAGAACAGGGTACCCACCCATGCCCCCCCCCCCCGGCCATGCCATGCCATGGAGAGGATACGCCACGGGCAGTCATACAGTAGGACTGTCTTGTTTAATTTGAGTTCAAGGATAAATTTCTGGACAATACCAGGACGCCGGTAATAATAGGTAGTAAACTCTACATTATAACATTGCATCTAAAACAAGTGAGAGTCATTTAATCCATACTGGATTACTGAGAGGCATGTTATTGTTTAGATTATCTTATTTTTTAGATACAAACGGTCCATTATCACGCGAAGTAATGTATTGAATCGCTTCTTTTGTAACTTGTTTTCCTCATTGTTACAGATTAAATTACGGTGTTATTGATGTAAAGCAAATTGATATTGATTATAAAAGCTGAAATAATTCCCGCGTGAAGGGAATTTGCTCATTTAACGGGTTTGTTCCGAAGTGTGAATCCAAACTGTTTTGAACGAATTATTCTCTCCTTGTATCTTGTTTCTACAGCTCTCGAACCTACTTAGTGGTCGATGTACAGATCAATTTTTGTTATCTCAAAACAAAAAATAACGTGTAGTGCAAATTTTTGAACATAAATATGGCCAATTCAGTGCTCTTTCTTTGGTGGGGATATCACATGACAGTCCACAGACCAATGAGGACAGTATTGCAACGCAGAAAAAAACTTCCTTTTTAAAATTAATATTGGTGCCCTGCTAATTCTCAAATTTATGTTTTCATTAAAACAAATTCGGTACGTTTAGTTTGATCTCACTGAAATGCCTGTACGTACTTTCCATATCATTTAATGCCACACAACTAACACAAAGGAGCTCGATACATAATGCTCAGTCCTCGAAGAAATTTAGAACAGCTGAAAACACCACAATTCAAACAGTTTTTTTAACTCATTATAATTTAACTTCTATTTGTATAACGACAACCTAATATCTGATTGATGACTTGATTATGCTGGAACATCAGATATGACGAGATAAATTCTGATATTTTCTCATGAAATAGACACTGCAAATAATGACCCATTTCGGCAGTAACTGACCAGCAACAATTTTGTTCCTGATAATGTCGTGATACAACATTAATATCTGTCGTTTTTGCCTGCAAAAACGGATATGCTCGATAGGAGGACAACAATCATTGGGTCAAACAGAAACTTTTAGTTGATCGTGTGCTTTTAAAATTTTTAAATTCTGTAATAAAAAATGACGACTTATTTCAATTTTTCGCCCACAAATGCCTGGAAACGGCCCGGAAGTAAGGCAATAAATGGATTTCCTGTGGGAAACTTTCTCTGCAGACAATTTAATTTGTAGTTTGCAGAGTTGAGTTTTATTTTATGTAAACAATCATGAAATAAACACAACACAGATGCAGCACTTCTTGAAAACATTAAGAAACAAGAAAGCCTTCCAGTAGGAAGGATCCGGGGCTGGAGGGGGTAAGGAGCTGTGCGAGGGATCTGGGGCCAGAAGAAAGTTGCGCGCGGGTCTCCTCCCTGTCACTGGCCCTTCCAATTGGAAGAAAGGGGTAGGCCTCATTCCTACCTGGTCCGTCTGACCAGAAGGAGGAGGCCCCCTTCCTGCCTCGGTTCTTTCCCATTGGAAAGAAGGAGGTAGACTTCCTTCCTGCCTGGTCCTTCCTATCAGAAGGAGGGACCCCCGTGGAGAGAATCACAGACGTTACATTACCCTCCCTCGTATAGGATCAGTAACAAGTGGAAAACCTGTGTTTTTGAGCTTCTCTCTCACTCACTTGCTCAGCAAACAAGACAAACACTATCAGCCCCGTTTAGTCCTGGTCGATGAAAGACTAAAGATTATGAAATATTTATATTTATACATCTGTGATATTTTCTATTTGCAAACATATCGCAGTTTTTAGAATCCGGAAGGATTATCACAGGCTTGGAATCTTTACCGTAGTACAAAGGAAGATAAAGTTTTTACTCATGTCTGTGATTCCGCCCATTAGGATCCCATCCCATGATGCACTAGGACTGATCAGGAAGGAGCCAAACCCTACCCAGGAAGGATCAGCCAGGAAGGATTGACAAGACCCCCTGTCCCAGACAGGAGAAATAGGAATTAGGGCTGTTGTTGCCTCGCAATGTGAATGGGAGGGTGTCCAATCCAAAATAAAAGTTTATCTTGTTTTACTATTGTCATAAGTCTGATTCATAGGCTGAATGCTTAGAAATTTCCTAAGAGCTCAAATCATAATATTTTGAAAAGAGGGTACAACAAACTACAACACGTGTGTCGAGCATATAAACTTTACTAAGGTGGGAATAGCGTGACAAATGTCATAACTTACATATCACGAATTAAGTTGTCATCACGAAATGAACAAATTTTGTCTTGTATTTTCACACGTACCTATTTCTGTATTGTGAACGAATCATACATTCAAAGAAGCACATTTTAAGAGAACATTGACGAAGTTCATGCGGATTCATTGACAATGGCGATCAACTGTGCCTGACATAGATCTATGAATCCTGGTTCTTCTGCCCTTTATTCGAGAAGCTTGTCATGCAATCAGGTATATTCTCAAAGACGACCACAGCATTACCAGCAAAGATCGTTCTTTGGGCTGTCTAATCATTTGTACGGATATTAATTCACAAAGTTATTTTGTTCATTAACACCTCAACAATGTTTAGTGCAATAGCGGTCATTGGCGGTCATATTTGGCGATAATTGCTGGTAATAACTTTGATAAATAGGTTCAAGTTTGGTATTTGATAATATTAGGAGTTTTTTGTTCTTTCGCCACATTTAAATTTGTAACATATGGCAATAATTTAAAGAGACTTTCCAGTACAAAATGAGGATGTTAATTTGCAGCATCATCTATTTCTGGACTTGGTGTGACAGTGATATACGAAACTTAATATTATTCACAGGGTAGCATTTTGCTAAAAGCGTCCTCTGTCTGGGCAACTAATTTTGAGAGCTTGTTTTTCATTGGATTTTGTGAATTTATTAGAGCTCGTGTTTAAATGGTTTACCTTTTACTTATTGACACTAATTGCTATTCCACTTGGGGCATTTTTTGGCTTCTGACCAGTCGCTGATTGTCTAGAAAGAAATATACTTTTGCTCTAGACATTCCATTAAAATCTATCATTTTGCAAACCGTTCAGCTATTTCATGAAAAATTAAAAACTACTTTTATACATCTGTTCAAATTCACACATGATGAAAAAAAAATGCGCAAAGACATGAAAAGCTGGACAAGTGTACAGACAAGTGTAAATGTTTCTACACATTTGTAACATTTAATGGTTCAAGTGTAGAAAACAAGAGTCCCACAAATGAAAGGATAAGCTGTCATGTGCGGGCCAGCAATAAACTTTGACACGGCCATTTAGAAATTAACTCCAGTCTCTTGATATCTTCACTCTTTTCAAAGTAACAATGGCTCAGATATTGTCGACCAATTGTCCAGGGAAATAACACAGTGGTAAACTATTTGACCCAAATAACTTTTAATGTGAACGAAAGTGCCCAGGCCTTACAGAAGTGTCAATACACAAACTGTTAGCTTCATCGCCATTAGCTGCATATCCAAAATGGTTTGGGCCCATTGTAGATAATGGCCAATGATTTGTGCATTTATCAATCATTGCAAAGCCACTTAAGACAGCTTTTGCTCTGGTCGTCAGTCCATTAAATGGCCAGAACCATGAGTTCATTACTTCCTTGGTAAGTCATTAGGACTTGTGAGGATGACATAATCATGCCGGATATTTTGCAGTGAAAAGAGATAAAATTCGGACCGATATTTTCTTTAGCCCACTATCACTCAATGTCACAATGCAACTGTAGGTAAGCAGACACTATGACAACTTTTAGTTGTGATCTGTCAGTTACGTCCGAACATGAAGAGCATTTCTCAAGTTTTATATTACACAGTCCATAGACTACGTATGAACTTATAAAAGATCATGCTTGCAAAAAGCTGTTAGGAAGGACTACCGTTCTGACTATGAATAGTTTGTTTTCACAGAATCCTTTATGTTTCTGCCTTCAGCTACAGGAAGTATGTTCATTTCGATGGCCTTTACTAATCCATATCCAATAACAGAATAAAACCTTTGGTTTCCATTTTCGACACTCCTTCTATTCTGTTCTTTATGTTATGTTTTTTTATGGGAGCTTGAGTGTTCTGAGTATTATTTACCCCAGAGATGAGAACAACTCTTACAATGAATCCCTTTGCCCCTTTAAGTATAACCCGCTCTCTTACATCCTCACTCAAAGGGGATACGGTAGCTCAGCTGACTTTTGCTGGTTTCATGCCTAAGGAATAAGTTGCCTGTTGAGCGATCCATAGTCCAGCTACAGAAACATTGTTCATACTAATGGGCATAATGTATAAGGGTGTGAACCCGTTAGTACAGCATTATTTAAGTCATGACCTGTTTTGTAATCTTTCTATGCTGCTGGCAGATACGAATAAAGGTTAACTGTAGAAAGTCTAATGTAATCAAAAGATTCATCTTGCAGAAACAAGTTTATCAACGTCTCACCGAGCAGACATTTTCTGGGCATGGGACGCAGTGGACCAAATGCGTCGCTGACTCTCAAATCCAAAAGCAATATACTAGACATGACTTTTTGGTAATACAAAACAGACACTTATAAATGTAATTTTGCTTGAAATCATTTTACGAAAGGATTGGTGGATAATGAAATCTCCATGATAAGTTTCTATTATGGTGTTCTATTTTGGCACGAGAAAACAGTTCTTGTCAAAAGAACTGTAGCCCTGGCTTCCTTAGCTGCTTCCGGATGGTGTTTGCTGTGACTTCGCTTTAATGTTTTGTTATCTTAGATTAAATGGAAGCAATGTTGTGGGTACTAATGAAATACTGGCCAATAAATTAGGTATTATTACCTTCATCAATTGATGTTAATTTAAAACAATTCATTATGATATTTATCATGAATTTCATCTTCTTATTGACATGGATATCACGTTGGATGGATTCTTTTGAGTCTTTATAATAAAAGTTCGTAATTAAAATACTATAGTTATAATGGTATCATATTTATCTTTTGTTCGTACAACTAAGAAACTATATAATATGTATGGTGTCATATGGGGTCCGTGATACTGTTGAAGATGTCCTTATTTTTCGTGGTAAAAAGTAATAGGATCTACTATTCTGCGTTTTTGAAACATTAACGACGAATAGAAATGTTGTAATGGTTTTCCAAAGGGGTAGCACGTCTCTCAAGAATGGGCAAGCAGAGATCAGAGTAGAAAATCTGATGAAAAAAAAAGAAAAAACAAACACCAGTCGACTTCGAGAATCAGCAAATAAGTGGCATGAACATTTCAAGGGTTCTTGCCCCTTTCTTGTCCGAACAGGAAGGTTAAACATGTTGTCACCACCACACGGAGATGTAAATCATCACAGCTTCCTATTGTCTGGACATACTGTCCTCCTGGGATCAAAATCCCTTCAGTTGAAAAGCCTATCTCACATAGTACGTTGGCGAAATGGGTCATTCTGCTATTTGTCTGTGAAGTGATGTTCTTGCAAGAAGTTTTTTATGGCCTTGAACCAATTAGCTCAATGGTTTTAGCTCCATATTGTCTGTGAAATAAAATCACAGTCGAAAGGTTCTACAAATCCATTGCATTTTTAAACTGCATTTTAAAATCTGAAAGTCTGTAATCCTATCCTCCATTTAGTTCATGAGTGAGATTTTTTTCGTACCGTGTCTCTTTTTCTAAAATTCTCTGACCTATTTGGCAAATGTAGCAGCCAGCTAATGTAATCAAATTGCAGCGAAACCATAACAGCTAAATGCTTCGATATCATCTCTCTACTTTCAGTGTCATTGACCTGATTAGATAAGTAAACTCAACACATAACACAGAACATTTCACCGTAACATGCGAACCAACACAAAGGAACGTGAAATGATTCAATCCGCAATCCACTTGTATCACGACGCACCAAAATATCAGGTTGTGAAAGTTTCACCAGGTGGCTCGTTCGCCCCCCTTCGCTCCCTTCGCTCCTTTGATGCTTCGCCCCCTTTGCTCCCTTTCCCCCCTTTGCTCCCTTCACTCCCTTTGCCCCCCTTTGCTCCTTTGATGCTTCGCCCCCTTCACTCCCTTTGCCCCCCTTCACTCCCTTTCACCCCCAGAACACTATAAATAGTGATGCACCCCAAAAACATCATCATTTACAATTTGACCTTCAGAGAGGTAACATCTATGTCAAAGGAGGCGAAGGGGAGTGAAGGGGGTGAAGGGGAGTGAAGAGGAGCAAAGCACATTCTATACTAGGTTTTAGGGTCCCCACCACCTGCAGCAAAAAAATGTTTGGTGACATATTGTTATGTTAAGGGGTCCCCACCACCTACAAGTAAAATCTTCACCCCATGTACAGTCACTGAGCCGCAAAAGACCTTTGTAGGTCCCCACCATGGGCACAAAATTTTGGGGCAAAAAAAGCCAA
>JBCAUG010663555.1:0-13801 GCA_038406175.1 Haplosyllis leylae | reverse complement strand
CTCTCTCAATGCTGTTATTGTAAATTTGAGAGAATATTTCACTTTGGGAGGGTGTGTTGGTCCTGAAAGAAGTGAAATATTCTTTCAGGACCAACACACCCTCCCAAAGTGAAATATAGGGTCATATGAGGTCATTATGTGAAGTTCGAGACATAAAAAAATTCAGTAAGAAAATGGCATTTTAACGTAATTTTTAAATTTATTTAAATCAATGAAACTACCCATAGGTGCCCATTAGTGCTCTTCAAGAGGCCTTGTGGGATCAAATGGGGCCATATAACCTCGTATTGCAATGTTTTTGAAACATCGAAAAATTTTAATGAGAAATTACCAGAAATAATGGTTTTATTAAATTTAAAATAATAACCCTTAGAGGCCATTTACAGCACCTCAGTGATCTTTGTATGGTACATAGGGGTCATTTTCTAAAGAATCGAAAAATAAAAAAATTTAAATGATAAACCAATATTTTAATGCAATTTTATTTTTGATTGAAATTAATGAAACAAAACATCAAAGGCTTTTTTTAGACATTAATAGGACTAGTGGGAGTTAGGAGGAGAAGAGTACCTCTGTCCTGGTTTGGGGGGGGGGTGTATGGGAGGAAATCAGAAGTAAAGGAGGGTGTCTGTTTCCTGGCTGAGGGTATGGGATGGAGGGAGGATACCCCTGTCTTGACCCTCCCAGATATGATATGAATTAATTCTAGTTACAATTTGAAAAACATGTAACTAATTTTGAGGTTTTGAAAAAACAGAACTTAATGTTATGAGATTTGGATGTCACAATGTCAAATTTTATGTCATATATGAAGGTCATCAAAAACACTCAAAAAGTTTGTAAAACATGTTTTTGAGTGTTTTCAGTCAAATTTTTCATCAAATTTGACATCTTGATGTCAATACCTCCCTATGTCAAGTTTTTTTTTGTTGACCTCATTATTAGTTCTTTGTTTGCAGAATTGTAACTAGAATATTTTTCTTTGTTACACATCTGTCTCCACCCCCTGACTCCTAAAATAGAAATCTGGGGGTAGCCCCCTAACCCCAAAAGCCAGCATGTGTAATTCTTACACTCCTTGGATTTTTCAAATATCACTGGCCTAATGAAGTCAAGTGTAAAAGGGATGGAACTCTGAATTAAATTACGGGCAATATTAAACATCTCCTTCGGTTTTCTCTCACAAATAATATTGAGTTGTAATCTTCCTGTGGTTTGATATTAGAAAGATATTTATATATCATCTCTTCAGTTGAATGAAGGAGATACAGATATAACGTTTTAGGTTGAGCAGCTGCAGTTTTACGCAGTACATCAGTTGTTCACTTTAATTCTTCACTGGTCTGACCGTGATTGTGCTGCAGGGTATGACACGTGCCTAAGCACCTACAGGGAGGGCTCCGCCCATACCCTAGACCCGTAATTCACCGGCCAGTAGGAGGCCGCCATATACCCGTATATATAGAACGCACTGCTAATAGGGCCAGAGTAGAATAAACGCACTTCTAATACACCAGCTGCTACTCTTTTACTTACGTAACGAGGTACGCACACGCGCACCTTACAGTGCTTTGTTCATATTTGAGACGCCAGTTGATATTGACTGGTTGTCCCATCCTTATTCTATCCAAACACTTTTTGTGACCGCTACAGCCTTGTTTAGTATGATAGCCTTCCCAAAGCATTTCCTCTTTAATGCTTCTAGATTTTATGGCGCACTGGTTAATAGTCAAGCCTATTAAGAGAATGTACATAAGTTCGTTTTATGACTTTGATGGAGGCTCGTTTGTATGATAATACACTGCAATGGACCGGAAAAGTTGACGTCGAGTTTTCCTCATCTTATCTTTGTAATGAATACTTACTAATTCAAGAGCGTGTTACCCGGACCACAAAAATGGTCTCTTTTGATAACCAGTTTTTATGTATTGTGTGGGATTGGTGTAAGTGCGCTTTTTACAAAGAAAGTTCAGAAAATTTGTTAGACAATAAAACAACAAAGGGAATCACTTGAAAACTAGCCATTTTCACAAGTTTTGGAAAAAGTACCGCGAAGTGCTGTGAAGTGGCAAAGGGCTAAATTGTGACGGAAAAAAAGCTAAAAGAACCCTCGTTATTTTCTCAAAAGGATAGAAGACTTTGTCAATTTATCGTGTCTTTTAAAGATTTAGTAATATATTACTGTTTACATAATGTCTCTGAATAAGATATGTGTATTGTATAATCACACCCATTCCTATTTGTTCAACTCTCATGGCTGTTTCAAGAATATTGATATCTGGGTGGGGAGACTCACAAATAATGTTTCATGCCTACAAAGACAGAATCTCGGTTTCCATATTTGTCGTTATGATTTGAAATAACGTCTTTTTGATGTGGGAATGGGAATCTAACCGCACGTATTTACTCTGGTCATGAAACTGTCCAACATAAGTATGTAAAGAACATGAATCCTCATAGAATTTGGAATATTTTCAGCATTCCGAATTCAGTATCTTGTTCCTCCAGCACATATTGTTTTCCAAGTTTTGATTATGTTGACCATGCAATCTAAAGAGCAAATATGAATAACTCAGTGTGCCCAGGTTATTGCAAAGACCGAGATTTTACCATGCGTATATTTACACGGCATAATTGAAATTAAAAGACCACGAACGAAGTAGTTTCTCAATTTTCTTCCCAGTAGTACTCTTTGAGTTTCATTCAATGTAAGCACGTCATTCAGTCCCCAGAGTATTTCCAGGCCAAAGCTATTCAGACAGCCATCCTTCCAGAACGTTTACTTCATTACTTCTGCCATTGAAAACAATTCATTCCTAAGATATTCCCTTTCTATTACCCCATCCAATGTTATTCAATCATAATGATATCAATTTGGGTGAAAGGTTCGCAGTGTACAGCCACTTAACGTTGGTTTACAATGTTTTGGTTTTTCCATGAAGTTGGTTTCAATTGATTTGAAACTGTCATCCGGGATTAAGTTGTGAGTCATAGTTTATAATTAGCACATTTAGAAGCAAACTCACCCGACATTTTCTTGATCTCTTTTTACTGCCAGACGGAAGGTTTTAGTTGATTTAAAAGATGTAGTTCTGTTTCTATTTAGTGAGATTATATAACGTTTAAGCTAAAACAGTTAACTGTGCAAGTCTATTGCATAACTCACAAACCCCATCGTTTTATGAAAAGCTATTGGTATTGTGGTTTGCAGGCGATTAGCCTTCTATGGGAAAATTCTTACCCATATCCTAAATAGAGGGCAAGTGCTTTCAATGCTGCGTATTACCCTGAGATTGGTTTTCTTGGTATTCTTTTAGACGGTGACAGGCTCTATGACACAGGTGAATGCAGAGATATTAAGCACATTTCGTGGCAATTTTGAATTCTGGAGAGAATGTTGAAGAGAAATGAAGCACCAATTTCCTAAAGCCAAGCTTGCAACATGATAGATTGATTCCTGGAAGTCGCTCAGCAATCGATACACACTGCAGAGACCATTACAAATTAAACAAGGCATATCTTCCAAAGTATCTATGACTTGGACTTTCTTATTCAAAGAGAACAATTCTAAACTTTGTAGCCAGTGAAGTAGCTGAAGTTTCCAGTGATGAAATTTCAGTTTGGTCCCATTTGGATGGCACCAATTAAATTCGAACATTGATTATAAACAAATATTAAACTGCAGTTTCCATTGGCCTCACAAACTGTGTACCAAGGGAAATAACATTGAAATACGTAGCTGCGGACCAGTCACACAAAGCAATGGTATTTCTTTACTATAATGTTGTTTGCAACCCCCTTTGACCATGTTGCATATCTAAAGGAGGTTGGGCAGTAGCAGGAGATGACGTTTCCATGCATTAATTCCTACAGAAATACACAATTAGCTGTTTGGTTTCAGTTTAAAGATTATCCACATGAAGCCAGAAGCAAAAAGGCACATTGTAGCGAAGCTAAACAACACATTCTTCCTTCTGTTATATGCATAAGCAATAAACTGAACTCTAGTCTGTCATCCACCGAAACGAAAGATGTTTCCAATACGAGTTCTTGCCCTGTCAACATAACACTATTTATGCCAATACAAAGACCTTTCCCATATTTCAAACCAGTAGATCGGTTGATTTGAGTTGAATCATTGATGGTAGTCTGTAATTCATCGCAACACTGATAAAATACAAAGGGCTTCCCTGGAATACCAAGCTCTTAGTTGTTGTTATGTTGGACCCGTGTCCTAGCTGGAGTGCCTTGACGGCACAGAAAGTCACTTCAGGAAAGGACCTTTATTGCAGATGTTACGCTGTGAAATGCACAACTTGTGATGTGTTACAGCATAAAACCTATTCGCACGATGACACAAACGTTCTTCGTATTTTAAATGAGTAATTTGATTGCCTATTTATGTCATAAGTTCAAGCAGCTTCAGGGGATATTAGTTCCAAATGAACTTATTATATAATTAAACATGCAATATTTTGTACCAAATCGTTCCAATATGTGAGAGGTGGTCGTGATTGTATTAAGATTGTGAACATGTGGTGAATGGGATGAACTATTGGGTATCACTACTGAAGGGTCTACCGAGTCTACCAAACCTAATCCTTTTCTAGCCTGTCCTCTGTGGCTGTGTTTGTTTTATATATATCGAGGATTTATTTGGTTATTGGGGGTTCGTTTCGAAGTCATGACACACAAAGATGGGAGATATCCGAATTAAGTGATAGGACGACGTATATTAAGTCTATAATATACATTTTAATAAAAAATACGATCAAAGCAGGATCCAATCTGGGTACTTGGACACCAGAACTTTGTGCCTTCCTTATTGATCGTTTCCTTGCAGTTAACGGTAACTTGATAACACTATTGTTCTGTAGCATGACCCATGCGTCCTGAACAAAGGGTTGTCTGGTATCAGTGTCATACAGTACGCTGTAAAATATAGGATCAATCAAGGATAAGCTTGCGTGACAATTGTTTTCAATCTCGACCACAGATTTAGAGAGAGGCACGCGTTCATTTTGGGTGTACGCGATTCTAAATCTGTGATCTCGACGTAAATGCCAAGATCCAAGTTTCTTTGAGTTTTGGTTAGCCCTTGAGTGGTCAACTCGGATCAGATATGATTTGAAAGCCATATCTTAAAAGCGTAAATAAATATCTATTCAGAAATGTTATGCCAACCAGTAAGGCATGTATTATTTGACTCGAGTTGTTTTATGCATAGTCAACATGTCTGTTTTTCTATCAGGGCATTACACAAGCTTTCCAACTACAAAATAATGAAATTGGAAGCAAAGCCTGTTTCATTTTGGTCTTGGATTGACAAGCTGTGATTTAGAAAGCATATTGGGATGTATGGAAGGAATGGTCAAGCCTAGAGAACATGGATTTATTGTCGCTTTCTCAATAAAACTGATTGGTCTCTGATAAGCCATACTACTGGCACTGCCGCCGACTTGGACAAGTTGGCATGAATTGTACAGACGATACACTACTCTGTACTGATATATGAAGATCGTTGGACTTAGACAAAACTTGGAACAAAGAACCCCCTCCCCCAACTGGAATGGGGGCCTTGGGCCTTGGACTCAAGTGGTATTTGGTCGTAATCTTGAGTCCAAAACTGCTGAAATCCCAATTTCGGGTTGGGGGGGGGGGGTCAATGCTCCAAGTGTCGTTTAAGTCCAATGACCTTCACCATTTAGTGACAACTTTTGCTATATCCCCCGCCCCTAGAAATGTATGTAAAAATCATTTGGACTTTGGGATTTCACCTGTTTTGGTCTCAGGGTGACTGTCAAAGAATCTCCTGGAAATCAAATACAAAGGGATTGGTAACGCGCGGGGACCGTCTTGAGTTCTTGTTCGACAGCGCCTCGTTCCAAATGAAATGGAAAGTTAGCAAACTCTATAACACTTATAAACTATTTAAATATTTTAGGAGGCAGTGAACCGTTTCGATTAGGAGCATTGGTTTATTCCAGTGGGGCGAATTTGCCCCTGAACAACCTAGATGTTGGTAAATTATACCGTAAGCCGTGAAATGCTCAAATTAAGAGGTAGCCAATCTAGGCACCGCTGCCGTCAATAATTTTGGGAAGTGAACACATTGATTTGGATTCCAGCAGCTTGGTCTTCGAATCCGTAATATAAAAAAAACCCTCCAACAATACATTTTGCAACAACAGTTCCTTCTTAAGTGGTATTGTGTTTGTTCAACTTTGACTTGGAAACACCAAAGGGACAGGCGTAAACATGAGGCAAAATGGCTAATAAAGTCATGGCAGAAATGAGTTTTGGAAGGTTACGCCGGTGATAATTATCCCAACTTTCCAGACTAGATGATTAGCACTGGGGTGAATGCGAGTGCAAAGCACTAATTGGTATCTGTCTTTAAAAGCTTACGTCTTCATGCACAGTCGCATTTTATGGATTTAATGTGTTAATGTTTACATGTGATAATTGAAGATCGCAGATTCATCATTCTGATGAAAATTGCAGAGAGAGAAAGGCAGTCTGAAGGAAACTGTCCTTTGTCTCCAGAATCAAATATCCAAATTCATTTAACCTAAAAAGGCAAATTGAATGTTGCTTGAAAATTGAACAAGATGTTTTCGTCCTCGAAGTTGGATATATTTCCGGGCTTTCAAGTTTTGGATTTGTTCTCTCGGAGATCGTCTGCTAGCACCCCCAACACGCCAGCCCATTCCAAAGCACAAAAGGTAAGACTTAGTCTGAAAATCATTTATGTCTAGGAAAAAACCGTTTTGGAGATTATTTTCTTACCACTTATGCTGTGAAGAATTCCTACAGGTCTTCTGAGGCTGGAAAAATGTACGAGGAAATTATCCTTTGATCAATATGAAGAATGTAATGCTGTCACTTACGCCTTGTAGAATTGGTGAATTATTTGACTCATATTCAATAGTTGTTGAAGCAGCGCAGACACCGTGCAGTCACAGATGTGTGACTCTTCCAATCTGAGCATAATGTTCCCCAGTGGCTCCATTGATACTTTCCATTCCCTCAATACGTCAGTACACCATGTTGAAGGGTCCATTCAAATGATCAGTGTCTGAAGAATGGGCCCAATATCGCTTCAATGTACGTGTGGAATTCTGAAAACGTAATTTGTGCTTTCCAGGAATGCTTCGTCCTATTTCATTACCCCTCTATCAAGTCGCGAGGATTTTTCATGGTCTTGCGATCAGTTCTGTTTGAAGACAGCTGAAAATCTGTATTCACCAGTATCCATATGGCACCATAAGGTTTTTACAATGGTGTCAGGAAATCTAAGCTACCACTGTGAAATTTTGACGCTGTTTTGATGGCCTGGACTGAGGGGCATTAAATTTAGTGGACACTAAGTTTCTTCTTGTAACTGGAGGTCGAGGAAGAGTTCACATGATCGCATCACAAGAATCTGGTCATAAGTACTTTTTTGTGAATGTTAGTCCAGTCGGAAGTGATACCGACAGTCCCGGGCTTGTGGGAATTTTGAATGGGTACTTTACAGTGTATATTGTACTGAACATACCTGATCATAAAAAATTGTAGCATTCACTCTGGAACAATGTATAAGTGCTGCTGACTTTCATGTTTTTTTTTACTTGCATCCTTTGATTTTTAAATTGGAATGTGATTTTAAAGGCTGATGGAAATGTCAAGCCGTTATGTAAGAAAATGTAGTGTATTTGAAAAGCTGTCCATTCATCCTGTTTCTTTAGATACTTCTAAGGCAGAATCTCTGGTGGCTCATGTTTTTGTACCGTAGTGATTTACAAAGAATTTTCTCATTGGACAGCTGCATCCAGCTCACCGGTAAACGAAAGGTTGCCTAATGTATACCGTATGTTTTGAAATCTGAAAATCATGCCCTAAAATAATTTCCATTAAATGTCATCTAAAACTGTATGCTATTAGAAAACAATTATTAAATGTTTTCAAAAATCGTAGCAAGACCGGATGTAAAATAAATATTTTGTAAATTTCAGGTTGGACTTGACGGAAATAGATTTCTACTGGTGGGAATGATAATCTAGAACCATATAACAATTAGAAACTATTATTATTTCACTTGATACAGTGGAACTAGTTATGCTATTTAACTGTTAGAAAAATAGAATTTATCACGTTCCTTGGAAATTACGTTTGAAAGAAAATAAGTGAAACATATCAATGCCTGCCATCCACAGTAAAGACGCAGTGTGTTTTTTGTACGCCTCATGTATTTCCAGGCAGTAGGAAATTGATTCACATTTGTCAAGGCAAAATATGCGACTTAAACGAACGCACATTCGTAACTTTTTCATTGAAAAGAGCAACTGAATATTAATGCCTGGTGACGATGAAGTGAAACAGTTTCAAACGATTGTTGAAGTCATTTTGAAAATCATATCCGACTTGTTTGCAAAGATAAAAGAAGTTCCATCACTGAAAGGAACAGAACACACAAAAGGAATCTGAATTCAATATAATTCCTTTTTAAATGGTAATTTCAAAGCACTGTGTTCTGTATTATATTTCGTCCTGAATTGAAAATATTGTTTATTCTCCATGGAGTACTGGGTGTAGTAGATTTCAGATGTGTAGAAGTGATTAGTTTTGAGCTAGTGTGGCGCATTAAACTGGGATATCAGTCCTTGTAGACATTCCTGATGTATGTTGCCTATCTGAAATTAAATCAACCATCTAATCTGTATAAATGTACTTCTGATCACAATTCTTTGAATTATAATGAATTTAGGATGTTCATGAAGAAAACAATTTAGGGCTCTGCTTATCCGAAAGACTAAAAGAAGAAGGGAACAAAGGCAAATTCAAAGTAGTTGTGACAAGGGCAGGAAAAAACCCAGCTGATTGAAAACAAGAAGTCCGGAAATTACTAAAATATTGATAAGGCTCACTTGGTTAGAGAATTTATTGATTTCAGTTCTAACGACACAAAAACAGCCGTTTTGACATTTAGAGACATTTATTTCATTGTGCCTATTGACAAGGACAAAAGGTGCATAAATTCCGACAGCCTGCAATCAGAGAAAAAAAACTGCATTGTTGGAGCGACATTCTCATTTTGGAGGCAAAAGCAAAAGTAGTGTCAATAACACATCAATCTTATGTCGACTACACATTCTGTGGAACATTTTAAAATTTTAATAGACTGTAAACATCCTTACGGAGACTTTTTCTGTCCTTCTTGCAAAGACCTTTCGTGTTGGTAACCAGAAATAGTCTTCGTAATTCTGGGAACGGAAAGCTTAGTGTCCTAGAATTTAATTGATAAATTAGTCGCTATGGTGTGCGAGACATGTGCATTAATACACTCAATTTAGGCGTACCACCTACTATTCGTCAGGTTTGGATCCGACAGCTATCAAGGTCACTTTGGGATGAACATATCTGTACTGAGCCACATGGACTGGTTTGTGTGAAATCACGCACTTTATTTTCGGGTGACCCCAAAGTCAATTGATCTCGCTTGCCTCTGTGCCCAAACTGGTCCCTGCGATTGAATAAAGAATCAACATCTATTAACCTAATACTTTAATACAAAGGGAAGTTAATCAAACATGAAATGATGAAATGAATCTTCTGTGTGGAAGAATTCAAAGGCAATGTATTTATTGTTTCATGGCTCTGATTCAGGAACACAAACCTTGTGATTTGACTATCTACCAATTCCGTTCAGCGAGTAGTTTCTATTTGGCATCCATATTATTCGTAATGAACACCATTTTCCTTGCAATACTAATTCTGAATTTGGAAATAGTAACATTTACAGGTTGGTTGTGTCGGCTACTTTCATTTGTAATAGAATTATTTGCGAATAAAGTTCATATAATAGATATGTCAAACATGTAAATGTTATGTTACAGAACTGACAAAATGGCTCTGGGCTAGTCTTAACAGTATTGTTTGGAAATGAAGTGTGGAGTAAATGTCACTGCTGTATGCATTTATGTTATTCTTGAGTTGACGGCCTTAATGGATATTACCATTTCCAATTGATCTCTAATGTACCGACATTATTCCATCACTCTCAGCCTCAGCAGTGGATACTTCATCTCAAGGAAATATGTGTAATGCCCATGGAATGCTTTCACGTTTAGTATGATTAAGAAATGGGAACGGAATTGTAAAGGTTCTTTGACCTTATCGAGATACAAGAAACCAGATAGTTAGGAATCCAAAAGAGCAATCTTTAAACTCTAAAGTATCATATTTCAAATGACAGAAACTGATTATGGAGAGCATCAAAACAAATGTTTGCTCACCAATTGTAATGTGAATTTCACTTGATTTAAATTCATGGTTTTTGTGGAGACGAACCATTGAATCTTCCCTTTTTAAGAAAACGATATCGCCCTAACAAATCTTTCACATTTGCTGACTTAAGGAAAACCACTGTATTGATTGAAAAAAGAAACCTTGACATAAAAAAGTATTTTTATCTACCAAAGTTTGTTTTTGCCTCCGAAATTTGGTTGACAAGTGCTCCTTATTGATCAGGTCTTGTACAGCGTGGGGATAGTTGTTGCCTTATTTGGTGTAAATAAAGTACAGATCTTCGAAAAGAAACAAAAACAAGTGCTCGCATGGACCTTCAAGGCTCCTTTCAAAAAAGTTGATTGCTGCTATCAATAATTTGGCAACAGGATTTATTGATTTTAGTTTAGAGGACCAGTGAGGCAAAGAGTGAGACTGGAGTAGAGAGCAGCTGGATGTGTTCAATCACTCTCTGGGTATTATTGGTAGGATGGCACCAGCTCTCTATATAAATAAAGTATTTGGAAAACACGGCACTTCATGCAACATTATGGACAGAGGTTTGATAATGGTGAGCTCGGACAGACGGTAACACCTTATATTGTCTATTCACCTTCGTGGTTCTTGGTGGTGCTTACAAATATGAGGACAATTGCCACATACTCCTGATATCGTTATTAGGACGAAGAAGAGTAAATAGACGATTTAAACTTCGGACACATGCTTTAAAAAAGTAGGGATTTATAATGAAGTTTTGTACATTGTGATAGCCGAACAATTAGTCAAGAGGTATAAGGCAGTTAATGTGGATGGCGAACTATGTCATCTATTCATCGGACGACGAAAATGCCGCTCTCAAATTGGAAAGGATAAACACGGTGTATTGTGATGTTTTCACTGTGTAGAAAGCAACATGTTTGCAGGTGCTAAACTGAATAAATTTCCTGGTGCTCATTTATTGGATTTATTCACTAAAGGTTCTTCCAGTGCTCCGAATACGCCCGCACACAATTCTAAGGTAAAGTAATTGTCTACATTTATTGAAGCAATTTCACATTGCGCTGGTGTAGATACAGATCTCAATGCCGACCGCAAAGAAGTGTTAATGGTACGAATAATATGAAACCAACAGGTTGTTTTCAGAGTGTGAATCATTCTAACCATTGAGATTGCTCAATACTCTGGGGTATGGAGAGGTAATTTATCGCAGTGGACACACTTGCCGCGGTCGATATTTTCTTTCTCTATTTGAAGCAAACCCAAGATGAAGTTAGCTTTTTCGTGGTCTGGAGGGCTGTTATCGAGAATTGTTTCGAGTGAGTGATAGGAAATAGAATTGAAAACCAAAGTAAAAAAGTATCATCTTTTGAAGAAAGGCAAGGTAACGATAAAGGAATTCGGATTCTTGTGATGGTTAGTCTTGAAGATGTTCTTTGGTCAGAAAAAAGCGAGGACCGTAGCTTCGAATCACGCATCATTCACATCCCCCATTTTGATGTACATTAAGCCCTCACAAAATCATTCTTTCTTCTTATTATTCCATGCAGTTTACATGCAAAGGAACAATAAGTGGGATGTGTCTATTTCTTTACAGTCTTTTTGTCAATTTGTAGCGTGTTACTTGTGCTGTGTGATTTCATCTGTATCATCATCTGCGTGCATGCCATCACACGATCCTTTAAGGGTCCAACCTTCACTGAAGCTTTCGTCTTCCATTGAAAATAGAGCCAACATGCAAATCAGTGATCGCAGATATCGCGGATCTAGGATCTCAAATGTCATTGTTTTATTTTCTTGTAGAAATTAAGTTGATCGGACACAGTAGCTAAACGATGATAAACGTACAAGCGAGACTTAATACTTAGCAGGATTCATTGGATGGAGAGTGCTGTTTATTGTTGAAATCACAAGGATCTAAAACATCTGGGGCATTGAGCAATAAAATACTGATTCTGCGATAACCATTAGCGTTCTTTGGAAATAAAAGGCACCTGGTGGTGAATAGACCGTTCACAAAAGGTTTCTATTAAGCATTAATTGAACATGCAAGATCGTCGTTATAGTCTTCATAGTTCCATTTCCTAATTGCTTCTGAAATGAATTGTGAAGGAAGGGTCTTTCCGTGGGACGAAATTGAATCGGTGTGCAGGAGATAGTCTGCTGCAAATGGCGTTTCATGGCCTATTTCCATGTCATGCCAGTGCCTGAATTTTGGTATTGAACATGCCAGGAGAGTGATCATACTGAAGTTGCAATCTGACAGTTTTGATACAGCTTCCAGCAGGTGCTGGCTCTCTGTGACAAAATGCTGCTGATATCCTACAACCAGATATATTGATCTGAGTACCAGAGGATATAGTTGGCTTTGAAAGCTGACAACACGCAGTTGGCCTCAGAAACGGTGTGAACAACGTGTTATATCACTTGTAATTAATTTATCAGGTTCCGTAGTCCCTGTAATGACAATAATCCTTTTAAGCATACTCATACTTGCTTTTAAACATCTGAATGCGCCAGCTCATGCCTTCTGAAGGTGATGTGTTTCTTCTTTTCCCATGTTTAACAGGGTGGCCACGGCACAGGGAAAACAGGGAATTTGAATGTTCATTTTTACAGACAAGGAAAACACAGGGAATTTGCCAAAAAATAATAGAAATATGATTTTACATTTAACTCACACTGGGAAAATTTTGAAGTTTAGAAAATAAGAAGAAATTTCAGGGTTGTGGTGAGATGTAGCTAATCTTTTGACTTTTTGAATCAACTGTTGAGTTGGGGGTCAATGCAATAATGGAGTATCATTTTTGCAACAGACTCCATTGTACTTGTGATTGTAATACAAAGAATAATATTAGTAGTTGTGTCTGTGGACAGGATAGTGGAATAGATTTTGAAGCTGAAAAAAAAAAACACCGATAAAAATTTGAAAACGAAGGGAAATCACAGGGGAAACACAGGGAGTTTTGACTTGATCGGAATGTGGCCATCCTGTGATTGAGGTTTCGACCTTATTTTTTGGAAGAGAATAGAAACTAAGCTTAATTTCCCAACCTTGTTAACTTTCGGTTCTTGATCTAATGTCCTGTGCTATTCTGTGTTATTAAATGATACTTTCTCTCAGAAATAGTATTTTGCCACTGATATTTTTCGTTCAACATGGTCCTCTTGTCACTTTGTGTTACTGATGGTACTCTAGAGGAAGACTTTATGACCATGTTTGATGTCAGACTGTATTTGCCGCGACTTCAGTCTTGGAATACAATTATTTTTCCGGGTTTCCGAATCTTTTATATGTTAGGAATATGGAAATAATGTGTAAGAATCTCAAGAATGGATAGCGGAAAGGTAAAGGGGAAGTGCCTGTGTAATTGGAAACAAAGATAAGCCGCTTCTTTGAAAAGTTTTCATTAATTGGTGCACTCTGAATTGCAAGCTTGTTGTAAACTGTAAGCCAGGAACACGGATGTAGAGCATAACCCACTTCCTACCCAGGATGGAGCAAGCAGCTGCAACTAGGGCTGATTCTATGCTC
>JBCAUG010663444.1:0-13802 GCA_038406175.1 Haplosyllis leylae | reverse complement strand
CTGAGTACCCCCCCAGGACCGGACCTGAGTACCCCCCCTGTTAACAGACAGACACCTGTGAAAACATAACCTCCCTCCGTACTACGTACGCGGTCGGTAATGAAAATCTACCTACTTTGAATTAATTGGCTCAGGCCCCCTTAATTGTTCACACTTGACAAAATGAACAGAAACAAGAAAGAACAACAGGGAACAAAATTAGCTTTTGAGGGGACATGAAACGAACATAAAAGAATACTCCATTCGCAAATTGTTTACATTGTGCCATTGCAGAACAAGTTGATGTTATGCTGATTTTATGAACAGTTTCGAAAGTGTTTCCAAATAACTAGTTCCAGGGCGACGCATCACAGCACAAAAAACGCTGAAATGGCTGAGAAACCATTAAACCCATATCTTCATTTCTTAGAACGGGAGTGCCAAAACCGCTTGTCACCCGAAAATGGTAATTTAGGG
The DNA here is from genome assembly GCA_038406175.1 of Haplosyllis leylae. NCBI lineage: Eukaryota > Metazoa > Annelida > Polychaeta > Phyllodocida > Syllidae > Haplosyllis > Haplosyllis leylae. Next base: position 13,346 of record JBCAUG010663444.1, on the reverse strand, counting down.
ATACGTTCCTTTCTTGGCTTGTATAATATCCTAGGCTAACACTATTTTTGTGTTACATGTACGAAGACACTTTTTCAAAGAAATTAACTTATGGAAGCTTTGACAGCAATTTGCATTTGCCAGGAAAAATAGAAAGAATCTACATTGAAAATGAGGAAAAATAGACTTTATCAAATACTATTTTGCACAATTTATGTGCAAAATTAACACTGGCAAGAAAAATTAGGGTAATAGAAAACATTATTTTTTTACCTTGGTAAGGAAACGTTGCACTAAAATAGTTTTGTTCTGGTCTGTGTTTGAGTTACATGTTATTCAGCTCCTCTGTCGAGGTTCATGTAGCAGGTGTGACACTTCGAGATGACTTAACGGGATCAACACAAAGAAGATGACGTGTGCACGTTAAAAATGCCCAAATTATATTGATACTGATGTTCTGATTGATAATACTGTTCTGCTTTAGAACCGGAAGACATTTCTAAACCTCTCTATTTGTCTCAAATGATTTACAGTGCAGACCATTTGACCTCCCCCACACGAAATATTACAAGGGAAGGTAATGATTTTAGTCGAGTGTGTGTGTGTGAGACTCAGTCCACAGGGGAGTGGTAATCCCTATCCCATGATGTACTGGGAACAGCATCCCATGGTGCAGTGGGACAAGACCTCACCCCTACACCCCAGCAAAAATCTGCCAGGAAGGAGTGAACATACCCAACCCCTACTTACTGATCCTTCCCTCCAGTGGGAAGGAGAAGAGGTTTGGGGGCTACGTGCCTCACACCGGAACGCTGTCTTGTTACTGTCTCGTTAGAGTCAGTTTGTTGGTTGAGTTGGGGGACCCTTAACATCCCGTCCCAAACCTTTGGCAGTTTTATGATAAATAGTCCTAATTTATGCTTCAGTCATTGGTTGGGATTTGTTCACACTGAATGCTGCCATGACGTTATTTTACACCGTCACGAGACAGTGTTTGTACTATGTTCATGACGTCATTTTTACCTTTACGTTTGCAAAATGACCATATCATATCGCCTTGTAATTGTAGCACAAGACTGCAGCCTGTGCACAACCAGCGGGACTCGTCTCAACCCGAACAGCTCACCCAGGTGCGTGTGCAGCGATGGTACAACCAGCTGCGGTAACACCGGAGTACAGTGTCTCTGTCAGATGGGTTACACGGGCGCATACTGCAATCAACGTAAGTACAAGGGCTGCCGCTTACACTCTGGAAGCGCTACTATTTACAACCTAACTCTCTCAGAATTGTTGTCAATGACAGAATACAGAAAACCTGCTCTTTTTAACAAGGTGCGCGTTTGCAACAAAAAATGGAAGAAAAAACTTGAAATGAAAAATAAATGTCTTGGAAACGTATCAGACATGAATACAACCCTCTGTGTTCTGTAACCATGTGAACGGCATGGTTGTGGATTTGTACTCGGGATGGACGCCGTTTCAGGGCCAAGTGTCAACGCCAACGATGACGTTTGCAGCATAGCTCTCACTGAAATCAATGGAAACTGAAAGAGTCACTCCAGAATGGGATTGCAACCTATTTTGGAGCGACTCTATTATTTTCAATGAGAGCTATGTTGCAAACGTCATCGCAGTGTTGACTCTGCATTGACGCCGGTGCTTGATGTATACAGACGTGATAAAGCCCGTTAGCATCGTATGTCCGAGACATTTGAAACTGTGTTAACTTCTTTGTAATTTGTAAGCGTTTCTTTTATCATTTTGAAATTCAACAGAGGTAGCATTTGGTACTTTGGAGTGTTCAGCAACTATATGTGGAAGTTGGTACGAGGGTCAACAAGTTAGCTGGGTCCAGAATCAAGATCAAACAGCTTGGTGCTGTACAAATAATGCGCAAACAGGTAAGCCATATTCATTTTAAAATTAATTTGAAGGCTAGTAAATCTTTTTATGGACCATTACCACAGCTATGGACTTCTTTTTGATGTCTGCGGTCAGTTTCAAACCTGAGGTGGATCCCCTTGCTTGTATGCTTCATTACTTGCAAGTGATGAACAATTCAGATTCACCTCAGGGTGTGACACCTGCTGACCTATTGGCGGACAAAATCACAAGCTAATTCATTTCAAGCAACGAATATAGATTTTAGTAACTGAAAATGATTTAAAGTAGATCTGTGTACAATGCATTATATTTCTAACCATGGTTTGTAATTAAAAAACCTTAAATTACTTAAATTACGAGAAGGTGATTTATGGAACAAGATGTATATTATAGTTTTATCCTTTTTATCTATTTTCAGGAGGAGGAAGTGAGTACAGATGCTTAATTTTCTTAAAAGCTTAAAATAGTGCAGCTTTCAAGAGAACACGTAGATTCTACATTTAACATATATATCTAATTATATTTTGTATTTTTTTAAAATCCGACACAAATAACAAACAGATTTAAATAGCAATGAAAGATTTAATATCATAAATTGACAAAATATATCCTCATTTCTTTCATCTTTCTTATCCATCCTCCCTCATTTGTTACAGTTGTTTTAGTAATGGTTATACAATCACAGCTTTGTTTTAAATTTCCTTATGGAAAAAGATTTGGTTTCATGAGCACACACATGCAAATAGAAGATATAATTATGGCTAATTGTAAAAAGAATTATTAACTGTCCAGTAGAGAACAAAGCAAATTAAATGATACTGTCATTATAAAAATGGCAGATTTGGAAATAATAATATTCATTACAGCATCTACCAGCTGAGTACAAAAGAAAAATCTATTTTTTCAACATCATAGTTGAATACTAACCAGTCCCGGCACTTCGTTGGGGGAATTTAATGATACTAACTGCATGTCTCCAATGAGATGACTATTGCTACCGTCATCACAGCGTTGACTCTGCATCCCTCAGTGTAAACGGAACCTTAAAAATTATCTCTCAAATTTCAGTCTTCTGTAGCCAGAACCCGTGTATCAATGGTGAATGTGATACAGCGAACCAAAGATGTAATTGCTACAGTGGTTGGACTGGGACAAACTGTCAGGGTAAGTGTAGAACTGCTCTCAAAATATGGTCTTCAAGTTTCAATGTGGAGTTATTCATTTGGTAGATAAATTCAATAGGGAATCAGTTCCATAGATTTAAAGGGGAAAAAGGAGGCAAGATTGTTATTATCTTTGATGAATTTTGAAGTTAAATTATGAAAAAAATTTAAAAAAACCACTAATTTATCAGTATCAAATACAACATGGAATTCAACATTTACGCCATAAAATAAAATACACCGTGAAATAAAATACGCCGTAAAATAAAATACGTCACGAAATAAAATACGCCATGAAATATTTGCCTACACAAACGTACAGAGGAAGAGTCGGTTGAGGAGGATCGTTGTGCCACAGATAATCCTTGTCTAAACGGAGCAGAATGCTCCTCCCCCGGAGGCACAATATTGTGCTCGTGTACGGACGGATGGTCGGGGGAATTCTGTGAAGAGTGTAAGTCCTGCATGAACCAGCTTAGCATCGGTGCATGAAATCAAAATTATAATAGGCAATTCATGTAAATTCATCGAAATTCACACCTTTTTTTGTTGATTTTGTATGAAAGATTAGTTGATTCAAATACATAACATCTAGTCAAAAATCATTAAAAATTGGAAAATTTCAGTATGACTTAAATTGTGCGTGGTCATTGGGATAATTATTTTTAATGTACATACGTGTAAAAAAAATTTCTTTATTTTTATTTTCGTATTTTTGCGTAAAAGATTTCATTTCCGTCAATCAAAAAGGAAATTGCTTCGGCCTCTGCTTTTTTTCATGCATGTTGAAATTGAAAAAAAATCCAGAATAATTTATAGACAAGAAAGTCCTCCTGCGTGAACGCAAGAGGCATACCGCCTGCTGCGTAGCCGACCTATCCCCGGGGAGTTATGTCCCCCAACAAGAAACTTTCAAAAAAAAAATTTTTTTTAAAAATATTTAAAAAAAAAAATTTTTAAATTTTTAAAAAACATTTTTTTAAAAATTTTGGGGGGTACTCAGCCTGAGTACCCCCCTCCCCCTGGACTGAGTAACCCCCCCCCACCCCCGCTTGGAACCTGAGTACCCCACCCCCCAGCTGGAACCTGAGTACCCCCCCCTGTGAACTGACAAACAGGACTCAAACTATACCTTCCCCCATCCTTCGGATGGCGGGCGTTAAAAACGAATTATGCTTTGGATTATCGCATTATCGTATTATTACGCTATACTATTCTAAATTTTAAGCAATTACTGTTTATGACCAGGCATTTCGCTTGAATAGCATTTGAAATCGTGCGCTGATTTCAGCACATATTTATTTGTTAGGCTCGTTCACACTGTGCGTTTTTTTCTGGTTGCGACTGCGATTTGCTTTTGTTTATAATGGGCTGTATAGGAGCTGGTGATGCTGTCACAGTCGCATAGTGTGAACACTTCCATTGATTCCTGTACAACCCATTTGTTGCCATAAGAAGAATCACAGTTACAGTCAGAAAAAAACGTACAGTGTGAATGAGCCCTAAGGACCATTCACACAGTGCAATTGTGACTGCAATTTTTCTTATCACAACTAATGGGTTGTGTGGGATTCCATGAAAGTGTTCACATGTTGCGATTGCGACAATACTGTCAGCCCATAAACAGTCCATTAGTAGCAAAAACAAATCGCAGTCGCAAATCGTACCGTGTGAATTGGCCTTTAAGGCCTTTGCTACAGTACCGATACTGATGCTTGGATAGGTTGATTGGGAGATGGTCACAACTGACCTTCTCCCGTGTTTGAATTGAGTTTTGATGTGAAGTTTTCTTCCCTCACCGTCTGCTATCTAAACCACCTTTAAAAAATGTTGTGAATTTATCCCCGCATAAAAATGTTGATTTTAGTGTATTTGGAACATTATGCGGTTTAATATTTTTGTATAGAAATGTAATATTTTTGTGTCAGATGTTCTGTAAAATGTTTTATCTATCTTTTCTTTCTTTGTATATACTTCTTCTTTGGTACAACTGTTAAGTTTAAATTCTACATGTAAGACTTGTCACAGACATATGAAGAATGAGCCTGTTTGAGGAGAATTGCCTTTGTTTTAAGCAATTTGAGTATCAATTAAAGGACTGAAAAGTCAGCTAGCATTTATTTTGAATCAAATGAAAAATGATTTGTTAAAATTAGTGATTTTAACAATAACTGCTTGATTCAAGATGGGTTTTGTAAAAATAAGTCACCATACACCAAGGGGTTGAATCAAACACTCCCTTCAATACACACACACCAACCAAGAAAATTACATGCACAAAAAGTGTGTGCTTGGTTTTCGTCACGAACAAACATGTTTCATGACGAGAAAGGAAAAAGAAAGACGAGAGTACACAGGATTATCCCAGATGTTGCTCTTTTTGTCCGTCACTCGAACAAACAAACGAGTGCGCATTAAACCTATGTGCTGCTTACATCAACAAAAAAATACTGTGAAATGTCCACGGTGATAGAAGGATTTGAAATAGATTTACAGTGTAAATCCAAGTTTAAAAATAAGATTCAGGTTTTATTTGTGGCGATAGACTACCATTTTGAAATAGTTGTCAGGAATTAATGTGTGTGGAGTTTTATGTTGTTGAGTGTTTTAACAATTCATCTGACCTTCCTTTACTTTTTCGACAGAAATCGCTAAATTTAATTCCTCAATGTGCTAAAGTAATAAGCAACAAGAATAAGGCGGAGAGAATAAAGAGTGACACGCACCATGGTACTAAATTTCTGTAATTATGATGGAATGTAAACTATTTTCAGTACAATCTTGGTGTGCCACAGCGCAGTGTACTCAGTACGCGAACGTTGACTACAACAACAACGGAGGATGTAACGACCAGTCCCAGGCGTGTATCTGTGTGGCTGGATACACCGGCCAGTACTGTCAGAGTAAGTAAAAATTAGGGACTAGTCACACTGAGCGTCAGCATTTACGCGCGCGTTAATATAGATTACATGCGACTGTTAATAGTACAATTCATAGTCTACCGAGTATCGACATTGGCGCTAGCATTGTGACTGGTAACCGGAGGAGTAATGCCTTCTGGACCGATCGAAGGTGGCACCGCTAGTGTCATCGCTGACGTTCGCTATGAACAGAGCTTCGTTTCCGTAGGCTGATTTTAGGATGAGGAACCGTAGGGGACGAGGGCTATCCCCAAACCCCTGACCATTTATTCATTGATTTTGCTGTGTTTTTTTTAAAAAAAAGTTTGGTGGACATATGCTCCTTCATGGAACCAATGATACCACTGTTTTCGACTTCTAGTGACGTCTGTCTTCGGTTTTAAAACCAGTATGGATTTCGCTCTTGCAGCTTTTCTTAATGTACTATTCTCTGTTTTAAACATTTAAAAATCAATTAAAATTAGCCTTTGCTCTTGCCATCTTGTCTGGACATCTTTTACCAGCCAGAATAAAAAAAAAATACCCGACTCTTTGAGTAACCAGTAAATACCTAGCATGAATTAAAGTTTACACTTCTTGTTATTTTCGCTTTCAGCTTCTACAGGACAATGGTGCCCCACTGCCAATTGTAATTTGTTCGGTAATGTGGATCAGACGAACCCTTGTAACGAGGCGGAGCGGAGATGTAATTGTGTTTTCGGTTTTGGCGGAACATACTGTGACCAATGTAAGTTTACTCTCATTTTTTTTTGCAATTAATTCTCGTGATTCCATAGAGATGAAATATGTGCTGGTGATAGAAAGCAAACTAAATATCAGCAAGTGGCAGGATTTCACTGGTATCTTGTTCAAGCTGAAGGACAACACAGGTGAGCTTTGGGGGGGGGGGGTGGGGTTTGGAAGAGTGGAGTTTGGGAGGGGGCAATTTGGGATGGTAGGATTTGGTAGTGTGGGTTTTTTTTGGGTGGTCCATGAAATATATGAATATTAATTGTCAAATAAGGAATTTCAAATATACTCTGAATGGTACAATACAGCAAAGCAAAGAGCAAAGAAACCTGGATAGTTCTCGGCCTAGATTGTCATTTTTCTTTGTTACAAGAAATTGTACCAACTTAAAAAATGACAATATTTTACACTTGTGATGAGGAAAACCATACATGTGTGGCAAAATAATAGTTGTATTTGATTGTGCTTGCTTCCTAGCAACCATCCGAGTTATACAGGGTTTTAACTGCTTAAAGATGCTGCATTTTGTACATTCCGCCTTGCTTTGTGTGTAGATTTATGGTGCTCCGATGTGCCATGCAGTCAATATGCCAATGTTGACTATGATAACCCCTGCAACGGGCGGGAGCGGCGATGCAATTGTCAAGCTGGTTGGTCTGGGACGTATTGCCAGCAGCGTAAGTTCATGTCTGAGGATAAGACGCCTGTCTGATAAGACGCTTGTCTGATAAGACGCTTGTCTGATAAGACGCCTGTCTGATAAGACGCATGTCTGTCAAGATGCTTCTGATGCAGCTCAAAGCTTGCAATGCACTGCTTTGACAGAACTGCCATTTAAAACTGTTCTGTTGTGTTGTCTGTATTGCATAGATCTATCTTAATGTCTACCCACACACAATGTTAAGGTATACCCACACCAGCGACAGCGAAAGCGAAAGCGACGTCGCTTCTTTGATCGCGCCTGGACCTATTGGAGCGAAAAAAATGGACTATATGGATTTCTACAGTGGTATTCAGCCCAAGCGAAAGTAAAGGTGAAAATTGTTTTCGCTTTCGCTTTCGTTCAGTGTGGGTAGACCCTTAAGCTATAACTGTAAACTTCTTGCAAAAAAAAATACCTTGCTTTGCAAAATTACTTTACTGGCAAGGTATTGGCAATTAGTGAAACAAAAACTTTTAGATGTCAGTAATTTCTAAGGATATTGTTATTCCCCAGAATTGTCTGTTTTCGCCTGGAATATATTCTTCTAATTTTCGCTGTAATTATCTCACACGCTTACTTCCATGTTCACTAATTTATAATGAGAATATTTGCGCTCTTGCTACTTTTTGTTTGACTTCTGAAAATATATCACCGCTTCCAAAAGAAGGTCTAAGTTTCCGTCTCGGACAAATCATGAGTCCCTTCCACCTCAGCAATTTTTTTGGGCAAAAATTGAAGAAATTATTTGAGAAAAAGAAAACAATATCTATATTAAAAATAAAAAATGTCTATATCGTGCAAATAATAAACTACTTGGGAGTGCTATTCCGTGGGAAAAAATCTAGGATAGTGAATGCGATTGAAGAATTCTAAGACATTATGGAAAATGATTAGAATGTGACGGCATCTGGTGTTCTTTTTCTGCATAATAATTAAATTGTATTGTGATATATATCTGCAATTCATGAAGTCTCATTATTTTGTCAAAACCTATGTCATTGACCAATACTGTAAACTAATATCTACAAGCTTTCCCCCTTACGAATACTTACATACTTGATATTACTATTGTGTAACAATATGGATTTGCAATTTCTTCAGCTGTGCAACAATGGTGTACAACAGCCCAATGTGCTAATCGAGCCAATGTGGATTTTAACAACCCGTGTAACGAAGTAGCCCAAGTCTGCAACTGTGTATCTGGCTGGACCGGGCAGTTCTGTTCTCAACGTAAGTTTTTCTTTTAAAAAATAAATTTTTTGGAGGAAGTAGTCCTTTTCATGGGGCCATTGATACCCCTGTTTTGGACTTCTGGTGCTGGGCCCCTGTGTGCTTTCTGGCTTGTGTGATCCTCAGATTCACCTCTGGTGCGACACCTGCTGACTGTATAGAGGTCAGCATGGCAACCGAGCCTTTTCAATCCACATACCTGCGGACATGTCCGCAAGCATTGATTAAGGTTCAGGGCTTGAACCCATAACCATCCGTGCCGCACGCAAAACCATTTCAACAAAATTTAGTTCGAGGAAACATTGCAGATGAAGACAATATCGTAAGCTGGGGACTGATCGCAGGGAGTGCATAATATAGAATTATTGGGCAGAGGAGGTCTATGGCAGTAATGATTGCTTTGAATCACTGGATTTGATTTCAGAATCACATAGACTGCTAAAATTGTTGGATAGTATTTTTGGTTTTCTTTTTGGCATTGCCATAAATGATTTTAAGTCTATGGATTTTGCTCGTAACATGGTTCTTATTCTGAACTACCGCAACTTTCTGAACTACCCTGTTTTTCAGACTCACTCTTATGGCATATTCACATTGCACAGGAACAGGACTGGGATAGGTACAGTTCACCGGACCAACACAATAGGAAACAATGGGTCCTGGTTCTTTTTCCTGTCTCAGACCAGTGTGAAAATTTCTGTACAATATATTAGGACCCATTGGACCCAGCCCCATTCCCTGTACCTGCCCCGGACCCATTCCCGTGGGATGTGAATGATCCATTATGTTGTCGTTAGCCTTACACACAAATCTGTGATCTTTCAGAGGTTTCTCAGACATGGTGTACCACTGCCCAATGTGCTAGCCGAGCCAATGTGGATTTGAACAACCCCTGTAACGAAGTAGCCCAAGTCTGCAACTGCCAGCCAGGCTACACGGGGCAGTTCTGTTCTCAATGTAAGTTTTGTTTCAAAGTAATTTTTAGTAGAATTTTGTTTACCCTTACGGTCTTTTTACACTGCGCGAAAGCGAAATCGCTTGGAACGGATGTCGGAGTCCCTCCCGACCAAGGCCAAGGCCACTGCGTGACCTTGTATATATACCATGCCCCAGCCGACCAATGTACAACTTGTTCCCCTGCAATAAACCAGCATCCACGCACTACCAACACCGTGTTCACTTGTCTTTATGACCCCACGACAACGGATACATACATTTTCTAGTTATGTGTTTATATTGGTTTGACGACAAAGAACAAAGAAATTTCCGTTTTCGCTTTCACTCCAATATAATAGCACCGTTAGGGTCTTTTACACTGATCGAAAGCGCACGTAAAGGCGGACATTTCTTTGATCCTTGTCGCCACTTAGTATAAATTACGTAGTGAATGGTCTCAAGTAACCATCTGACAGTGACCTTCGGTTTTGCCTGAGCTCAGTGTACATTATTTTAGCTCAAATCTGACCATTAAAGGACTTTTGAATACTAAGTAAAATACTAATATGATTTGGTCGTCCTCATTTCTGCAGCGCCAGCTAATATTTGCGCTAAGTCGTCAACTTTATACTTTTTTTCTTCAAATTTGCTAACTTCGCTAGGTGAACTCATGTTCATAAGTTCAAAATGTCCTCCTCATCAAACATCGGCATGTGCAGAAATGAGGACGAAAATTAGTTTACATTTTAATGTAATGATAATTAGATCAAATATTGCTGTTTTTAACAATGTTCTGAATGTTAAATTTAGTTGATGTAGAATAATACACTAAGTAATATACTAAGGGCTTATTCACACCAAGCATAAGTGGGAGCAAAAGAGAAAAACATAAAAAAAACCAGAAACAAACATCAAAGAAAAGTTTCGCTCTCGCTTTCATTCGGTGTGAACAGGCCTTAAAACATCAGTAAACAAACGTTTGTTTTTTTAAACAACTTGACAGTTTCATGGTGTCAAAGTACACAATGTCAGAATCTCGCGAACGTTGACTACTCGAACCCGTGTAATGAACAGCAACAACGATGCAACTGCCAACAAGGCTGGACAGGTCAACTCTGTCGCCAATGTAAGTTTGTGCCACAACAGAGAGTTTACATTAGCATTTATGTTTAAGCTTATTGGGGGTTACTAAATGCTGCTTTTGGATTTTATTGAGTGGTGTAACGAGACAGGAAAGTTTAATTTACAAGTGTGTGTGACAGATTGGCTGAAAGTGAAGATGATGGAGCAATTGGATGGGTAGATAATGCCAAATGAAAGGCTCCAGCATACAGTCTTCATAAATTCAATTGAAATTACATAAACTTTCCTGGAGCGGTTTGCATATTTCACGGTGTTTCAGTTGCCGCTTGACATCTCAATTTGGACTAAAAGGAATTCTAATTATTTAACAAAATCGGTTTGTGGGTTTAAGCATGATAATGATAAGATAGGTATAGGGTAATGAACTATGTAATTGAATTACCAATTAACCTCTAAGATATTAAAATGGATAGCTAGCAATTTTTTTTAGTTTCAATAAGAAATTAATATTAGTTGCACTAAAATATTACTAACATTTATCACAATATGTTTAATTCTACTAACCAAACAAAATTAACTTTATCTAACAGACTTGCTTATGACTTGTACTAACACGCGCAAAATTTCAGCCGAATCATCAAACGATACAACATCAACGAACACGTCGACGTCAATGACTACATCGTCGACGACAACGCCATCACAGTCCTGTGTTGATCTGTGTGTGCATGGCGAATGTCTGAGTGTTGGAAATAATGTCGTTTGCTCTTGTTCACCGAGGTGGACAGGGCAGTGGTGTAATGTTGATGATGAGCGTAAGTGTGTGGTAGTTTCAAACCCTCCATCCTTTTTGGTAGTTTTTGAGGCCTGTTTACACATTCGGACCACATCTCCGTCACCGTCAAGTTTTATAATTGTGCCAATGGTGACAGGCAATCTGACGCACAGAATGGGTATGGTACCCATGTTGCCCATCAGATGGGCCATCATTATTAATACAATGTAGGCTTGACGGTGACCGGGACGGGATCGGAGACGGGGTCGGAATGTGCAAACAGGCCTTTAGGTTTGATATTAATATTTTTGAATTTCCCTGCAGAATATGGAATGGATTTTTATTGATCAAATTTACTTTGCACTGTAAAGCTTTTGCTGTATTTTATGTCCCTCACGCTTTCTGTGTAGATTTGGTATTTTTTGGTAAAATTCCTTTGTAATTGTTCGGTGTTATTTTACATCCATCGTTTGCTTTTGTGTGCGAGTATGTGTCAAAATATCATGATTATAATAGTGTTAAAACAGTGTGTGTTTCTCGTCGATTCACGAACAAATTAAGTGTAAACTATGTAAGTTCTATGTTGTCATGGAAATGTGTTCTCAATGAAACATTTCCGCGTATGTATGTGTGAACATTTAAATGAAACTGCTAAATGAATAGAACAATTCTTTCCGTGATTTGTTTTTCAATTTTATTGATTTGTACTTAATTCTTGTTGGTGGCTCGTCAGAGCTACCTATGTGGTTGACGGGCTGTTTTTTGGTCACTTTTTTTGGAAGGTGGAGGGGAGCTGTACGTATACACGTGAGTCACGTACAGCTACCGTACATGGTAATTAACATGTGGAGGGGGCATTCACGTGTGGAGGGGGGCATTCACGTGTGGGACCTACTCACTTGTGGAAGGGGGCATTCATGTATTGGACCTACTCACGTGTGGAAGGGGGCATTCACGTGTGGGACTTACTCACATGTGGAAGGGGCATTCATGTGTGGGAGCTATTCATGTGTGGAGGGGGCATTCACATGTGGGAGCTATTCACGCGTGGAGGGGGCATTCACATGTGGGCGCTACTCACATATGGAAGAGCATTCACGTGTGGGATTTACTCACATGTTAGACAAGCCACCAAAGTGAAATTCTTCACTTCTTGATATTTTAAGACCTTTAGAGAGATCCATTAAATTTTATCTTTGAAAATGCTTAACTTTTGGTACTGCACTAAAACTATTACTCTGCTTTTCTTAGAACAACAACCGGGGACGGATCCTCATTTGCCCCGAAAACGTCACTTAAGGCTCTTTTACACTGTACGACTATTTTCTGATTGCGACTGCGATTTTTCTTATTACAACAAATAGGTTGTGCCGGAATCAATGGAAGTGTTCACACTATGCGACTGCCACAACATCACCAACTATGTGATCCATTGTAAGCAAAAAAAAACAAATCGCAGTCGCAATCAGAAAAAAATCGTACAGTGTGAACGAGCCCTTAACCCTCCGGGATGTGCTCCAAGGAGCAACACAAAGCAATCCGCAAACACGGCATCAAGAAATGCGTTACTTTAACTTTTTTAACTATCTGAATGCAATTTTACTATCATACTCGTAAACTGCACAATTAATTTACTTTCACTGATAAAAAATAATTAAACGAAATAATCTCTTAAGATTTTAAAATTTAAGATTTTTAAACTTAAGATTTTAAAACTTAAGATTTTAAAATTTTGATTGAATATTATGTCTCACAATGAAAGTGTCGCAAAAAGAACGATTAAATTTTCTTTGTATTTACCTATTTAAGGCTTTTTTTAGGTGTAGATGTCTAGATTAAAATCCCAATGTGTTTTCAGTGCAAATGGTGTATGAGATTAATTGAGGTGTGAAACGAACGAGGTGTTGCATGTGTTGGCTGCTCTTAATTGGTTGAATCCAGGG
>JBCAUG010663333.1:0-13804 GCA_038406175.1 Haplosyllis leylae | reverse complement strand
GAGGTTGAGGACGAAAACCCTATATGCCTTTGTGCGTTTCTTCACTAAAAAGGACGTCCAGCCTACCAGATCGAATCAGCCATGAGTTCACGCGCCCTTCCAGAGTTTGCAAGTCTTCAAACGTTCTTTCTGAGATGGCGGTTTCCTCCTTGTTTCCCCTTGCAGCCTCTGCAGCCCCTGAAGTTGTGAGGGGTTTGGGACTAAAGATTCTCGTTGTCAGTTTGTATGTTAGTGACTCCTGTTCAGTAGGTTTCAAAAACCGAAGGGTGACAACTCTTAGGATACGTAAATAGTCAGTTTTCTTGTCCCCGTGCTCTGTGAAAGCAGACGTTTCCCAGATGGATATGTTCTGGAGTTTCTCTAGAACACAGAAGAGGAAGACATATTAGCATGAGACTTCGAAGAAGCTAGCCTAATTTATCAGCAGTGTGATGTGTTCTCATCTTAAAGCACTGTTGAAACTGTTTAACAGTTGATTAGTTCAACCGGAAGTGCAGCACAAGCTCTTTGCAGTAAACATTCCAAGACCCGGGTAAGGGAGGCTAAGAAACATGAAATCTAAGTGACCCCTTGGATCCGCTACTACTTTTCGTTCACATATGAGCATACCTTGCGTGTCCTCTTTCTTGACTTTGACGGGTAGAGTTTGGAGGTTGATGAGTCTGGTGTTGTTCTGGGTATAGATCCATCTGGCAGCCCGACCGTGAAGGGACGAGAACGATTCGTACCCCGCCGAGTGAGGGGATCGGTCGTTCAACACTGGGATGAAATCCCTCAAACCTAAGATTATGAAAGGACACCGTTTTAGAAGTATCTTTTACCGGTCAAATTGTAGAAGACCAGCATCCATGAATTAGAGATCAACATGAGTGACTTTTCTTCGAATACTGTGGAAAATTATTGCTTGGCACAGATTGTAATATCACAGTAGATTCATACTTAATTTTTCACGATAAGCAATTCTGGCGGATCTGGCAGATTGTTAACAGGACCTCAGCTCTTTGCTTTCATAGATATAAGGCATGTATTGTGAAGTATGTACCCTAGCGAAGGTCGGCTATGACAAATGGTCCTAATCTGTTACATTTCAACTCTGAGCATTCTGTACAATTCTTTATTTATAGAGATCTATCAAATCTGATAGAAATTCCTATCGCGAAAACTTCAAATCATTAAGCCTACTTTGGCGTCATTTAGAACACAGTTCGAGGGTGTCGTAGCTAATTACTAGTACTCTATTGACTTACCAATTTTAGCTTTAATTGGCAACATTCCGTCAATTTCAATGTACAGAAGTCTGAGGAAGGTGAAAAACTTTCGGTTCGAATCCAGGTTCTGTTTCCAAACACAACTATCAGTTACTGTATCCTGCAGTGCATGCATTGTCTCCACTCTCAATATTTTACCTAAGTGACAAAGTTTTATTGATATTTGTATCATTTATTCGAAATTGATTCAAAATTGATCTGCAACAGGGTTAGTGGTCAAGACAAAAGAGGCCCAGTTCTTTGCTGCCAATACACCACATGCTTTTTTTAAAATTGTTGCCTTTTCAAGTGAGTTAGAAACTGTTTGCATACCCTGATCATAAAGGTTACTCTAATTAGATGAATTAGCTGAGTTCAACTAGAACTTAACAAGAATAATTGAAGGTTAATTTCTTGTTGTTTCAAAGTTTTTAATATTTTCTTTTTCTGAGTGTCACTTTTAGGTTTATACCATTATTTGGGGAGAAAGAAGGATCATCTGGGTGGATCAACCGCGGCTCTCCCAGAGTTGAATTGTGATGTCATTGCAGTTGATTTCAGGACCAATACAGGTATATTAAAAGAATTTCTCAAATACCTTCTTTGCGCTAGAGCAAAGTATTGACAGCTGAAAGTACCTGCTATGGGTTTGGTTCTCATATCTTCATTGAGTTGAGTGACAGCAGTTGAAATACCATTGTCTCTTCCTGGAAGATAATCTCTGAATCCAAGTTGTTGTCGGGGTCCTGCGTTCAGCCAGAACTTATCTCCAGATGCTAGGTACCACACTCTGGAAACAAGTAAGAATATTCAAACTTCAAAGAATTTCTTCTTGTAGATTTCAATTAAATTGTTCTTTTTGTATAAATTCTTCTCATTCAAGATGATTCAGTCGAAGAGATCATTTCGTAACTGACAAATTAGATTTCCAATCACAAACAGCATGGATTTTGTGGTCAAGTTGATTCCCTGGGGCAGTGAATTACCAATTACCAATTACCACCTGGGGCCAATTACCGTTATAACATTCCCCGTGAAATTACTTAAATTTGCCAAACTAGAAATGTACCTTAGGCCTTGAGTGCGTTTAGTTTTCTTTCCAGATGTCATGCACTTGTATGAGACAGCTCCGTCACTGAAGAGCCGGGACTTTTCCGAAGTGGACCAAATAGCCGTTTCCGCTGTCACGATTCGAATATCTGGATTCATGTTGATCCAGTTGTTTGCCTTGTGAATCAGGTCACTAAAAGGAAAAATTTTGATGGAATTAAATTTGATAGTGAAACAACTGTTAGAATATTTCCTTTAATAAGTACCTCAATTTTTGGTGCACAGTTTTCACACCTCAAATGCACTAAAATATGGAGAATACCTTGCTATCTTGCAAGTAAATTCAAAACCAGCAGGATTTTATGCAAAAGTTTTCCATGTAATCTTTCCCATCAGTCCAGCAAGCCTTGGGATTACTAAGCCATCAGTGATGACAAAGAAACAAATTCTTACGTGAAGCTTTCAGCGTCGTCCTTAGTGTCTCCTTGCGTGTCTTTTGGTAGGAAGTCAATGTGCGCAAGGTTGAGGGTCTCCTGGTCCTCCTCACCCGTCCTCGTTGCGGAGTCTCTGATGGAGAACGTTCCAGGTCGTGGAGGAGACATCGCCATCTCCAGGCTGCCGTATTCCGGGGCGTTGGGAGACATGTGGGGGTACTGCGGGGGACTATATCCCGAAGAAACTGCATGTGCTGGCGGGGGAGGTGCTGTTCTCCTCGGAACATTCCCAGTAGAACTCTAAATTGGATCCAACAATAAGAGAACGAAATGAAACCTTTCACTTGGAACCAATAATCGTAAAATCCAAATTTTCGACACATTTTAAAGTCACATCTTTTGTTGATAGTATTCTGAAGAAAGTGCGCGTTTCTGAGTTTGATGTATCATTTATATACTGTATCCCCATTCGTAATCTCTATTGTTATCATATCATTAGGCATATAGGCATATATTGTGACTTCACTGGTAACTAATTTTTATCGCACCACAAAACTTTGAAACTTTTACACTGACAAATTACGAATAGGATCAGCCAACCAACTTCATTTATTCTCGTCATTCTAGATTAGTTATCAGTATGTCGATTTTCAAATACATAATTTGGTTTTGCACAAATTCCAGAAGGTGTTGTAATTTTCTTCATGATAGGAGTAAACAATATTTGTTGTCACAAATTTGACAGGCGATTTAACAATAAATTATAAAAAATTATAATATTCATACCCTTCTCTGGTTGTTGTTGTTGTGAAAGTTCTCCAAATCTGACTTTTCACTCATGGTTCTTTTCCTGTGGGTTCCCAGTTCAATCGTCTGAGCCCTTGGTCGGCCTGGAGCTGATGAACTGTATCTGTTGTCCTCTTCTATGATGTCATCGAGCATGCGCGGAGAGAGACTGTAAGGATCAATGTTCAATGACGTAGTGCGGCTGCGCGTAGCCAGCGCAGATACTTGAAACATACTCATGTTTGTTGGTGATAAGAGATAACAGCCACCAAGACTTCTTATCAGTTGCCTTTTACGTGCAAGTGTACTTGTTGAAAGGTGTGGACCGGCTGTAAAAATAGAAATAAGTAAATGATTAAGTTTTAGTCATCAAATGCGCGATGAAAGTCTTTTTTTCTCACAGAAGTACAGATCTGTTCATTTATTTGTGACAACAGTGCACAGACATCCATGAGAAATCATACTTTATATGAAATAAAATGCAAACGTAAGGAATTTTTAACGAAGAAAACGCCCGATATAAATCAGATTGTTACTAATTAATAACTGCTGTGAGTCATAATCACACATAAGCGAAAACAAGCAGGAAAAAGTCTTCAGAAGTGGAAAATCATGTCAATAATCTTTAACGCTAACAAAGCTATTCTACAATTTGTCAAAGCCTTTGAACATAAAAAATGTTTAAATTATTCTGCTGGTCAAGTCAGCTTTAATAAGGACTGTTGCCAAGTACTATTTTCTCCTGTCCATCAGTACCAGCTTGATCTGGATATCATAAAAACCATGGAAACTAACCCTGTCATATCAAACTTAATTATAAAACTAAATTATCGTACAGAGCACACCATCAGTGTCATTTTCATGGCTTATTCCAGGCGTCTTGATGCGTCTTGTCCTATCTAGAAATGTACAGTGCACATACATCCATACGGGAACTTTCTCTTTGTGATCTGTGACATGGCCCAGGATTTGATTGCAATTAACAAGCTTCACTTGACTAGGGTCGAGATTAACTTCAATGCATTTTGGAATTACACATATATATAGTTTATAGAACATTCACAATGCACGGGAATGGGAACGGGACAGGTACAGGGAATGGGACTGACACAATGGGAGACAATGGGTCTGGTCCTATTCCAGGTCCTGCTGCAGTGTGAACAGTTCTGCATAATGTATGGTACTGTAACCCACTATTCCCTTTAATGGTCCCGTTTCCGGTCTCGCTCCCGTGAAGTAAGAACGTGCCATTATGCAGTTCCCGTAACAGCGCAATTTTTTCACAAAACACGAGAATTTACACACGTTTAACCTAACCCAGAGCCAACAGGTTCCCAGCTGGAAACATCTCAAGCCTGTACATTTTAAATTGGAGTTGTGAAGTCCAATACCTTTGTGATGTAAAACGTGTTAACATTTGGCCTTAATAGGTTTGGTGACATTTATTAGCAGCAAAAAATTTATGTTATTTTCTTGATTTTTTTCGCGGTAAATTCAAAATCCTGAATGATCCGGGTCTGTTGATCGGAAAAGGAAATGACTGGGTTTTTTTGTTTTCTTTCTATTTCAAAAGGTTACGTCCACTTATTTCCTAAACTAGAAACTTCTGATGTTTTACTAATGATTGGTACGGACATCAGATCACGGCCACGACCAGGTTACTTGCACCTAAAGTGCGGTACATCTATTGATAGCATTATTTCCTTATTTATGACAATAGATCAGTTTGGGAAATCCAGCGATTTTCTAAAGAAGAATGATGTAATATTTTTATTTGAATACGTTTTGAGATATCAGCGTTTGAATATTTTACACAGCCTGGCCAATCATTGGTTTCTACTACATCTTGTTGGTTCCATCTTCAATGCAGTGTGTTCAGTTGCCACGGACTTTATGGTTTTATGTTCAGGACCACCCTGTTGTGCATTGCATCGCTTGATTTCTATTTGTACATCTTGACTTTGTAGCAATCGAGTTTTGGTAAACAATCGAATTTTCCCTAAATGGAGATGCATTCTGTAGAATTCTACAGAATCGCAAAAAAAAAATCCTGTAGCAAAATGTTACCCCCCGAGGGAGTTGAACCCAGGGCCTCTGCCCCGCATGCTACTGTCTGAGCTAATTCCCTATTTGCTGGAAGTCTCAAACCTTTATGTCCTAAAATAGTCATGCTCTAGTGGTTCTTGGAGAATTTTTGGGAATCAACAGAGCATGACTATGTAAGGATCTAAAGGTCTGAGATTAAAGCTTTTGAATTCAAAACTGATTACTTTCCAAAATGTATTCAACTTTCAAGCCAGGGTTTTGGTGGATAATAAGTCCGTTCATATCATAAATCCTCACTTTTTAAAGAATGAAAACAAATGAATGTGATAATTATTCATATCTTAAGACTTAGTGTTTCATTACAGAAATGAAAAGAAGAAAATGAATAATCCACCCAAACCTTGATTTGGAAATTGAATGTGTTCTGGATAGGTATTGTTATAATAATTATTAGACAATTTAATTTGAACATTTCCTGTGTTTTTCTTTACCTTGTGATATTTGTTTCAAACATTGCTTGGTTTCGAACTGATTAATTTGACGCCCGATTGGCACATCTCGCGCTTTGGCATTTAATTTCAAATTCGACGCCACCGACAAACAAAATTGTCCACTATGCAAGCAATTTCACAACCGAAGGTTTGCTACAGGACGCTGGCACCATTGCAATTTCACCTTACACCAACCATTCGAGGTTTTCCATAACATAAATTTGACATTTCTAGCAAAAAAACAGAAATGTCAGATTTGTGCTATTTAGGAAAAACTGCAATAACAGTAGATTTTTGGACTATCTTTATTTTCGCGATATGTCGGAAGCTTTTGCACCTTGTGATGATTTTTTAAATATATAAATGTCCACAGTTTTTAATGTTTTATTCTTTGTGCTTCACAAGTTGAAAATCTGACAACCGGTGTGATTTTGGTCATAGACTCTTTCAGTGGTTTTTGGCTATTGCCATGGCTGCGGAAACTATAAGATAATTAGTACCAAACTAATTGAGAAATTTGGTTTTGTAAATGGAAGTAATGGAATTTACTTTTAAATTCTAATTTACAAAAGAAACAAAAATTTAAAATTAAACGGAATCTAACAAATATACATCTATTTGAAATATAATGTTATACTTATTTACCTTGTGTCGAAGATGTAGTGTTGCCTCCTGTGTGTTACTTCATCAAATGACGAATCTGATGGACAAAGGCGCAGAAAACCAGACGATTGTAAACAAAGTAACGAAGTAGATAACGAGTACGATGTGTGTGGTTTACGGAACGATAAGACTTCAAAGGAATAGCACACATGTCCTTAAAAATGGGATGTGAACGTAACAGTACCCCACGTGAGTACTCAAGTACCTACACTGTCAGTAAAACGGTTTCTTACTGTAATACCATGTAATCAGAATATTTTGTAGTTCATTATATTTCGCATCAGGAAATATCAACTACATTAACAACACGTCCAGAACTTTTCTAGAATCATTAACATTTCTAGAATAATTAGAGCTTGTCTGATGTCAACTCTGGCTTAAAATGTAAAATTAGATCTTATCGTGAAAAACTCGAATAGACAATGTATTGTGTTCACAATTCCATATCACATGTTCATCTTAAAACATTTTCTGCGAAGATTGTAATTATTCCTTAACAAAAACAAGTTCTTATCTTCGTTACATCTTTTTCAAAAATACTTCTTGATCTAGAACTAGCTTCGGTATGCAAATAGTACTGAAAAAATCAGTTTCCAAGTTCCTTTTGGGAGTGGACCTTTTTTTTTTTGCGAGAGAATTATCGATAAGAATGACTCAGAAAATTGAGTGTTTTGTGAATTGACTCATCTTCTGCCCTACAGAATTTTCAAATACGCTTTTAATGTTAATGTTATCTAATAAATTCCACGTAGTGACTTCAACTATCTTGTGTGAAAGTGCCTTGTATGAGGACGTTAGAACAATAGAAAGTCATTAACGCAGTCTCATTTTGAAGGCCAACCACTGTTTAAAGATTCACAATGCAAACTTTAAGCTGGCATCGCCAATTTCGGGATGATATGTTGCCCTCATAAAAGCTCCCAATTTAGATTGCGGAAAATTAGATATCACCTGAAATAATTAGATATCACCTGAAATAATTAATAATTTATTAAAATAAAACACAGCTGTCTTTTCACCCCGTTAATTTAAATGGTCCATTCGAACTTTTTGTTGACCATTCCTTTTGGAATATCTTATCTGTTGTCAGTTAGTCAGGTAAACACAAACTACGCCAAGGACATGTGCACCTGTACAAGAGGACACAAGTCCTATGGGCCAATTATTGACTCACAGTCTAATGACCGACAAAAAGTCAGAAAGTAATAACAAAAATTGACAGAATTGACAAACCTCGCGTACATTTAGTAAAACCCCGTCCCAGTATTAATAAATATAATAATCCCCTTCCCCAAAATCATGCAGACAAATATTCGAGTTTTTCTGAAATGAAATATTTTCTGAATTCCGATATTTAAATAAAGTGTAATTTCTGAGATTATTCTATCATATATAAGTTTCCATGTGTTAATCATTTTGTCTGTTAGAAATATTATGGTATAGAGGACAAACAAAATATCAAGGAGTGAAAATGTTCACTTTGGTGATTCGTTGCCTCTTACACGAGATTAGTTTATGCCTTTTATGCGAGGTTGTCTAATAAATCCACGCGATAACCATCATATATGACATCAAAATTGACTTCATTATGTGTAAACCTCATTGTGTCAAGTCTCTTTTGTGAACCTCCTCCATGTTCAAGCTGTTTGACTTTTCAATGCATGACATATTCATGATATGTCAAGAGTCAAATGTTTTTCACTTAGTAATATTCACTGATTATGAAAAAGGTAGGAAATATTTGCCTAGGGTGTGCTGAGGTGAACTTCTTGTTTATATTTTTGCCTGAAAGTGGTAGTGCTGTGTGGAATTAATTGATTTCATTTATTTTAAAAAGGTGAAATATTGTGAAAAATAATCTCTAGACCCCAAAATGAGTGTTTTTGAATGATTTAGTAAAGTTGTAAAATTTATCATGATCATGTCAAAATTTGAGGTTGCCTTACATTTTCCTCATTTCTGAAGACAATTGTTAACTGATTTTGATGTGACACTTTTCAAATAGAAATTTAAAACCTCCTCTAAAAGACTGTTCTTGTTAATAGAATATCTATAAGAGACCTTCAATATGCCAAATCTCTATCTAAAATTGCTTACATTGGCAATTTTTGACAACATTTTTTGACATGTTTGATGTGTTTAACCTATTTTTGGCTACTTTAATCAAAAATAACATGAATATTAATGTGTCAGGAAACACTGTTCAATTATAGCTGAGAAATGGCACATTGATTAGTAACTTTGAGGGATAATTGGGATAGCTGAAAGGTTCCACTTTTGACCTAGTATTAACGCCTGTACAAGGTAATTACATCGATGTTTTAACATATTAATGTCATAAACAGACCACCATATTCGTACAGTTTATGCAAATATGACGAAACTGTCAAATATGGCGAAAATTGTAAAAATATGCCTCATCTTTGAATGGATGCTGCTGCAATACTCCCACCTTTTTTGTGTTGCCATTTTGTAGCATTCACTGTTGTGGGTTCTCTCCAGTAAGAAGCCATATCAGTGGAAGGTTACTCACATGTGGTACACTGTCAGCAGTACCTATAAATCATGTAGTCTAAATGTTCAGTACATTTAACCAGTAATCTGGACGTTTTGGGCAATTCAAGAGTTCATGAGGCATTCTGGTTTCAATAATTGCTTAGATTATGTCTCAGGTGAGCTGTGTGTAGATCCAGTGCAATTATGCGTAAATTTGTGTCAATTTCACGTATTTTAGTGAGAAATATCTCAATAATACTGTGTTGAAATCGTGGTGATTTTTGTCCAAGGTTCTTCGGCCCGCTGGAACTGTTTATGCAAAAATGGCACTGTGACATATTTTAGGATAAAATTGTTCAATTCCCCCAGTTGCTTACGCTGAACAAACATCAAAGCATCAAAGACAAGGTTAACTATGGGTCACTGTCTGATAAAATGGTAATCTGATACCTATTTGTAGCCTGCTACTTGTAAGTCTTGATTAATGGTCAAAAGCTAAAAATATGAGTTGAATAAGTGTAACAGTTTTCACGAATGTTTACAAAAGCTAAGAAAGATTATGTCAGAAAAATTTGTTTTATCACAGACGTCCACTTGGGAAAAAATGTCTCAAAATACATCACAATGAATGTTGGCGAGTCCCCCTTTCTTCGGTTTTTCTTCAAAGAACTGCCTAAAGATATTGGTGGATCAGAAAAGGCGGTATCGACGTGCATTTTCGACAAAAGTCTTGACAAATCAAAGGCAATATCATTGCAAGTTAATGTTTATTTCAATATTGGAAACTATGCAGGTTTACGTGTCAACTGCAATAACAATTATCTTCCTTGAAAAGCCATCTGAACTTCGGAAGTGAAGATCACGTTTTGCACAAGGTTGATACTTCAAAGAACAATTAAGATTTTGGTATTTTCTGAGTAGAGCCACTATCAGATCATAACAAAGCTTCGGGTCAGCTACTGTAATATTCTGATAACTCAAACACAATTATTCGGACTCAGTAAATATCATTAACCAAACCATTTACATCTTAATCGTATTTGACATCTCAAAATAAGAACCATGAAAAAGGCAAAAAGAACTTTGACACATTTACATTTCATTAAACCGAGCACACAGGCAACAAGATAAGGTCTAATGAGCCAAAACTTGTGCTGCACATATTTAAGACCAGTTCACATCGGGCGAAAGGGAAAAGAGAAAGCGAAAATTTTCTTTGATGTTCTCTCGCTTGTTCTTTGATCTTTGTTGATTGTTCTTCGATCTTTTGCTTGGTGTGAATAGACCCTAACCCTTAACATACGCTTCAAAATTCACATACCCTGTACGTCATCGTATATGTTCATATTGATTTGGTAAATATTTTGCCTGTACATTTAACATTTACATTGTTAGAACATTATATTCCATTTCGCGAACAGTGAACAATATCAAAAGTTCGTTTCCCATCCCAGAACTGAATAATAAATCCCAAGGTCAAGGTCATTCATAAAGTTATTCACTCAGGCACAAGTATGAGGGAAATCAATTATTTATCTTCTGATTAACATCGTGATCAACACAGCTTTAGGTATAATTAACTCACTAACACACTTTTAAACCATAAATGCGAACTACGCCAACTGGATGAGATCAAAAGTAAAGTCAAACTACGGATACCACGGAATATTTCCAATAACTTTGAGGCGTCAAAATGGTGTTGTAAATAAGTTTCGATCTAGCGGATAATACTTCACATATCAATTGTATTGTGTGGTTTTACTATGTTCAGTGATTCTGCATCCGTTTCACATGAAGAAAATGGTCAGCTTTGTTAGTGTAGCGTGCATCCCTGTCACAGAAAATTGACTTCTTTTACCCCTAAATCTGATTTACTTCCTTTTCTTCCACACAAAAATTAAAATGCTGGGAATTTGTCCAAAATCTTCAGTTTGAATCTTTTTCAATCTTTGCTGGAAAAGATGGCACGTTCTCTTTGGATCTTCTTTCTTTCACAAAACAGGATGTCGCGATGGATATGGCATTTTGCAACGTTTTCTCGCCCTTTTGCTCATCGCCGATATCTGGGTTGATCTCCACAATATCGATGGCTGAAAGCTTACCTGAAGTGAAATTGAGTATGTTTTACAGATGAAACTTTATTAGGCAACATCAATAGGAACGTCATTTTGAGTAAGTTCGGACATTTTACTTACTCCCTAATATCCAATAAAAAGCGAGGATTGCACCCAGGTATGTGATAAAGTATGAGATGCATTTGTCGGCCATTTTAAGACCTCGCAAATATCTCAGTCGCACAGGTCTGTTTCTGGGCAAAAACAGAGACCAGCAAAGTGAACTTCCTTACTCAAATATGGACAATTTACTGCCCATTTATTTAATTTTCGTCTATTGGTGGCTCGTTAGAACTAGCTGTGTGGTTGACGAACGGTTTTTCGGTCACTTTTTGGGCAGTTTGAGCAACAGAGTGCGTACACGTCAATTCAGGTGTGGAGGGAACATTCACATGTGGAAAATGTATAGAGGACTATTCACGTGGGGGGTGGGGGGGGGGAAGCTCACGTGTGGAGGGGACAAGCCACCAAAGTGAAATTCTTCACTGCTTGATATTCTTTGTACTTTACCAAAGACTATAGGCTTACTGTCTGCTCTGGTAAAACTTTGTAACAGTTTATAAAATGTTGCTTTCGCGACATACCAGTAAGTCCAAGTTCTTCACAGATGTACATCCCTTCATCCAGTGTCAGTCCTCCTTGAACTGAAAAACAAACAAATGAAGCTACAAATATGGTTATCGATTGTTATCCAAATAAAAACATTTTTCACACAAGAAAATTATCCAATCCCCCAGCCTGAAGAATATGAAGTTTCGGTACCGGATGGTCATATCAGGAAAAAGTAGAAGGAATGTGGGCTGGGTGGTGGACAATTAAGGAATTGTTCAGCTGAGGCATTTCAGACTTGTACCGGTGGGAAGCAGCAACACAAAGCTGTGCAAGTAAACTCAGCCCAGATGAGCTGTGGTCTGAAACCACACTAGTGCCCCAGAAATCTGAAGAACTTGTTAGACCTCTTACATTTTTGAGTAACTTTTGTCACTACTTAACTTTACTTAAATCAATGCACATGCAAATAGAGTTTGGTAGTTTCTCTTTTGGACAACTGGAAACAAAAGATATTGTGTGAAATAAGACAAGTAGAAAGAGGCTAAAACCTTTTGCGGGGTGTAATTCATGCCAAATAATGCAAGACAAAAATTGTGAAATTTTTTTAACGAAATAAAACATTAGAGATTTGAAAAGCATGGAATCGTTCATAACACAAAATGGTTCAGCATGGTTTGTTTTTTGTGCACAAAATGAGTTGGCCTGATGTTCACAGTATCCTTAATCAAGTAGGGCCACGTTGAACTTTCTTACTAAGGTCCTACAATTGCCATATGAGTACTTCGAAATGCAAAGGGTCCCAATGGCCCATCCCCTATGGCGTGTCATTAATGGGTGAATATCTACAAGAATAGCGTGTGGTTAAAGGCGCAAAACAGCAGTTTTGACCTTGGCTATGAATTGCCTTTGACTTGGGCAAGACTTCCTTGGCATCGTTTGGATATTCAGAAGTTCCTAAAAGTGCGAACAATGAGAAAAGCTGCACTAATTGTAAGTGATGGCAATTCGATGGCTTCCTTTTTAATTTGGCCACTGATAATATTTTTATCAGATTTCCTGCCATGAGAAATCAAAAACCTTGTGTAACAACTGAAACTGGAATAAGACGGTGGAATGGACCTTATTTTCCCCACGAAATTGAGAGATCGTGACTTTGCAATCAACTTTCCATCGCAATAGTTTACCTGGTTTCTTTTTTTGCACTTGGATTGTTCTCTTATCACATTTTGTCATTTTTGTATGGGAAATATTTTCCAAAAAGATACATGTGTAATATCTATGTTATGTCCATTGTCTCTTTTGAGTCCGCTTAATTTGTTTCTGTGTTTTTGCATTGTCTAATTCAAAGAAAAGTTTTACGATGGCCATGTTAAGAGATTTAGATTTCTCGCAATATTCTTGTGTCGCTCATCAAGCACATCAACATAGAACTGGACATTAAAATTGCTTGGAATTACAAATCAAGTTCCTGGCACAAAGTGTTCGGCTTGGTTCACCATTGGTTCTATTCGGAAATAAAGTTCCAGATGGCTCGTTCACACTGTACGATTTTTTCTGATTGCGACTGCGATTTGTTTTTGCTTGTAATGGGCAACATAGGAGTTAGCCATGTTGTCACAGTCGCATAGTGTGAACACTTACATTGACTCCTGTACAACCCATTTGTTGCAATAAGAAGAATTGCAGTCGCAATCAGGAAAAAAGGCAGTGTGAATGATTCTTCACATGTTCCCAACATCGGCTTTATTGTAATCAACCTACCTGGTGTTCCTGTTGAAGGCATCACAGACGGATCCAGTCCATCCACATCAAAACTCAGGTGAATTGGTCGCTGCAACCTGTGAAAGAAATTCTAGAAAGGAGCAAGCAAATGGGTGGTTAACAAACAACAAATATTGCGTATATTTTCGCATGCTTACAACCTG
>JBCAUG010663222.1:0-13804 GCA_038406175.1 Haplosyllis leylae | reverse complement strand
CAAAAGTATACAAAATCAGAATGAGGCAAATTGGCTCATCTTCACTTTGGGACATTAGTACACCATCACAAACCTTAGTTATGGCTAATTACACGGAATTAAAGCAAATCAAAGCAGTATAGTTTCATACAGTCAATGGTAACAGTATAAAAGAAAAATAGAGAGATGTTTTGCCAGAAACAGTATTTTTGACTTTTTCCACACTATGACATTTGTGTCAGATTTTTGCTAATTGACTCAAAAGAAATGATGCATATAACCTCCTTCATGAATGTGACCTAAATGCTCATTTATCGGGGAAGCACTTTGCAGAACTGAACCACTAGACCCCCATATTAAGGGAGGGGGGTTCATTATTATTGGGGGTCTCACTTATTATGAAAGTTAGGGGCCTGTAAACCATACCACACAGATAACTTACAACTTATGGCACTCTAAACACATTGCTCTCTGACTGTTTGATCTTGTTACAGTGAAACAATCTCATCAAATCAGTTCTGAACTTTTGTCCAGACATGACATAGAGAAAGAAATTAATCCCATTGTTGGTGAAGAAACTTTTTTCACCAACATTGTAGAAGAGAAAATACCCTGCATAATAATATGGGGTATTACCATGATAAAAATTCACATAGAAGATTAACACATACATTGGAGTGGTTAGTATCAAAAATGAAAATGTTACTGAGAGCAACATAATGAAAATTTGCCATTCAGAATTTTTACCTTTTGGACTTTGACCCTCACCTTGGCCCTCTGATGTTTTGAGATCTATTTTGGACCTCTGCCTCAAAGTGTGAATTATAACACTGTTCATGATTAATAGTAACACAAATGGCAAAGCAAAACTAACAATGAAAGATAACCAGTAATATAGAGCTCCATACACATTGACAGAAGCTATGCGATTTACTATGCAGTAACTACCTTGAGTATCACTCAGAAATAAATGTGGAAAATTGAAACCAATGCTCAAACCTACAATAAATCCAATAACTATTTTAGCTCTTTTAACCGTATTAAACAAAGCTGCTTTATGTGGCATGATGATACTGTAGAAACGTTCAAATGTCATGGTAAGTATAAAGTTAGTACTGCACATCACAGCTGTTAGATTGAAGAAGATAAGTAGGGAACAGTACCAATAGGAACTAGGTGGCATGTCCACATCATGTGCTGTGTATAAATAATTTAAGAAGGCTGTAAATAAAAATATTTGTCATCTTGATCAAGTGAAATAAATATATTGTTGTTAACAAATCATCTAGTAATTTAGTTTTATGTAGCATGAGACCAGTTGATAACCATCTCCTGGAATATTTACTGTAATAAGATTTATTTCGTCATAATATAATGTTACAATTTTGCAGTGGAGTCTTTCCAAAATCAATTTTACAGAATATACAGAATTTGTTCAATATTTTCATAGAAATGGTCTTATGTAAAAGACAGAAATGCTTTGCCAGAGAGACACAGGTAACGGAGAAAACCATTAAATTGACCCCGATTCATGCATTAGTCATTTATCAGATTCTGTAGAATATATAGAATATTCTCCATTTAGAAAAAACTGGACTCAGTAGTTAACATCGAACAGGCAGATAATCTTACATAAATATTTGCTGTTGTTGGAAAGATATTTGCATATTTTTGTACAAATTCACTGCTCAACAAACAGTCAAATTAACATATTCAGGGCGAGAAACCCTGTTCAAAGGTCAGACAAATGGTTTGAATATGATCTATAATTTAGATGTTTCAAGTTGGTCCACAACCTTGCACGTTTACAGTAATATTCGGGCCTTTTCAAAATTCCATTTGTGTAATTATTGTAATTTCATATAGAATTTTTTGACTGATTTTGGTTATTGAGTAATTTTGAAGTGCTGAACAACAACTGTGGTTAGTCCATTGTTTTAACTTAAGCAAATTCAGTAATAAAAATTACTGTAATTACGGGAATTTGGTGAACTCATTTTGAAAAAGTTCCATAGAGATGTACTGGAACCTTGGCAGTGAGTTTTGGATTCCCACTTTCACAACTCTCTAACTGATACAGTTTTTGAAATGGATATGGCAATTCCATTTACACGTGAGGTAAGCAGTAAATATTGAGTAAAAATACTTAGTATTACTACGAAAACATCTGAATCACTTACCATTAATTAAGGATACCGTATCTGAAACAGCGAGAGCAGAAATATAAAGAGAAAATGACATGTGACGATTGTGTTTCTGTCTCATAACCTGAAAGAAAGGTACGAAGGTGACTTATTCGAGTTTTTCACAATAAGGTCACATTTACATTTTAAGCCTGGATTTACATCAAGAGGTTTAAAAATTTTTCAGCAAAAAGTTACCTCCACTGGGAATTGAACTCACAACACTGACCATCACTGGATCTAAGGTTGAATGTTTGTCCAAATAGGGCATAGAGGCATGTGCTACTTGGTAGACCTCAAACTGCAGTTTGTTTCATGCACCATTTCACATTTTGAAAAATCATTAAAACATGTCTGATGTAAATTCTGTCTTAAAATGTCAAATTCGATCTTATCGTGAAAAAATCGATTGCATATGTAGCAATCACAGAGATTCGCTGTGAATTCACGAGTTGCTACGGGACTCTTCTGGTGTTGTTGATAAGTGTCGTATGAACAGAATAAACTCTTGCCATTCTATGTCTGAAAATATTGAATCCTACAATAATTGGTATTACAAGTTAATTAAATCACATTTCTATTTAGGAAAATAATCTGTTCGAGGCCGTTTGCAAATTTGTAATTTCCAAGAAATATCATTAAGAATTACTTTTTCCAAAATGGGTAGAATCTAAATGTCTGTAAGTTCAGGGTAACACAAATCCCTAAAATATAATTAGAAATTACTTCAGAGCCTCATACCATTGTACAGCGGTGGCATTTTACATGAGGCAACAACACAATTTTGAGGCTTGTTTACATGCAGCGTCTGCGTCTGCAGCAACATCTGCGTAAAGTTTTGTCTTAGGTCATTGGTTGACGCAGAGAATGGGTCTGAAGCCATTAACTTCGTGTGCGTCAACATCACCATTGACTCAATACAAAACTTGACGCAGACGCACACACACACGCTATGTATAAACAGAGCTTAACTGTTTGTTCATGGCTTGCTATGTGGTCAAATGAAATGGATCCCGCAATCACTGGTATTACGTGTTAATTAAATCACAATTTCATTAATTTCTATATCGAGCGGGGTTTGTAATTTGCAAGAAATATCATTAAGAATTATTATATCCAAATGTCATAGAATCTAGAATATCCATGAGCAGTTGTGTCATGCGGATGGCCGATAGTCAATCATGATGTCGCGTGGAATAAGAGGACATCATATTTCACAGTAGCGCAGCTGCCCACATACCTTTATCTGGAAGTTTTATTTGAAGCTGTGCCCTAAAGCGAGAGAATTATCGGGAAAGCTGTCAACATGTATCAGCCAGAGATTGAGGTCATCCCAGGGAGTAATAGTCTTATCTGTCCACCACATGCATCTTGCAGTTTTCAAAGAAGAAACAGCATTTGTGAAGCCAAGCCGGAGTGGCCGAACGGTTTACAGCGCTGTGCTTGCTGCACAGACGGTCATTAGTTCAAGCCCCAAACCTCTACCAATGCTTGTGGACATGTCCGCAGGTATGTGGATCAAAAACGGCTTGGCTGCCATGCTGACCTCTATACAGTCAACAGGTGTTGCACCAGAGGTGAATCTGAGGACTAGCGCCCAGGCAAGAAAGCGTGCAAGTGAGAAATCCATCCTGGCTTTGAAACCCAGGGCAGACATCAGCAGTAGTCCAAAACAGGGGTATCAGTGGCCCACGAAAGGGACTTATTTACCCAAAAATTTTTTTTAAAACACAACAAAAAAACAGCAGTTTGTGATTCCAAGGATCTTCCAGTAAGATTAGCAATGCAGCGATGTCATTTCCTTGATTCTCATAATTGCTGGCTCGTTTAGACTCAGCTTAGTGATTGATTTGGGGCAATGCCTTGGCACATAGGCCTACTTTAATTTTTTCACACAGAATGATGTCAGAACATCATACGTCCCAGGATTGTAAACATCCAACGACGCAACGTCATATTTATTATTTTTTTGTGAACAATGCACGATACAGGACTGTTGATGTTTTCAGGAGTTAAATACTAAATAATATCTTTTCGAATTTTGCAATCCCTTACCCGTAACCAAAGTAGACGAAAACACTTACGGACACTGATATTCCAGCTTTGGAGATCTGTCTTGGATTAACTCTTGGGTGTTACATTTTGGATGTTAGGAACCGTTCCCACTTGCCAACAACTTTTAAGTCAATAAAAATAAGTTCCGTTTATAGCAGTGATAATGCATTATTTTGTCATAGTCCTCAAGTGTGAACATTACTATTGGTAACCATGCAACCTATTCCTGACGACATAAAAATCGTTGTCGTCAAGTGCGAAAGGTCCCTCAGCGATTCATAAAAACAGCATGGTTGGACGTTCCCTTGCCTGTTTGTTTATTTGAGAGTTTGATCGTTTGCACGGTGACTCACTGGTGTGAGATGATCCTCAGAATGACAAATTTCTTCGAGGTCGTCTTTACTTCTCGTTAACCGGGGAGGGCTCCGTGAAGTTTGAAAATGTGATAAGCAGTACTGAAGACAAGTATAATAATAATAATAATAATAATAATAATTTATTTTCATCCAGGTAATCCGTTACAACTATTCGTGTCACATAATAAATGATAAACGTATCATCCAGGTCTTAAGTTATTTTACAACATAATCGTCTACTTTCTTTATGATTTCCATGGATGATGGACAATCGCAAGACTGTCTTGGTCGTTCACAATAAAGTGGCAACGCCCAGATTTAGCAACAGAGAACAATCAAGAAATACAACATCAAAGACACACTTATATAACTTACATACACTGGGTTGAGGATCTACTTCGGTAATTGAAATTTTATCAAGCACAATCAAACTATGTGTTACGACTATTAATGTAGTATCCCACATTCAGCTTAGTGCATTTATGGTGAATTTTCATCTAAGTGTTTGTATTGCTACAACAGAACGCACTTTTATATTTTCATAAGTTAAATATACATCTAATTACCATATTGGTAAAGTTTTTCTTTCACTCGTTTGTGTGTTACACGAATTTGTACAACATGTGCTTAACTTCAAAAATCGGTCTCTGATGAACAACAAGTTCTTAACGTAATCGGTTACTAAGTAGCGAAAGATCTCGGATGAGCTGTTTAACTTATAAAATTCTAGGTAAACACAATTGCAACCGAATAAGATCAATCAGATCTAAGTAACCTAGTAAAGCAAGTAAAGTCAAAGAACTACGATTAAGATCAATTTGATGTAAAGAAAAATAATTTACGGGGAAACTTCGACCCATGTTAAAATAAGTTATGCCTATTCATAACAAAAATTTTAATATTACATACAGTTGGCTCGATATCATGTTATACCGATTCATAACCATCAAACCAGTACATCGTACAACTCCGTTTTTGTGTCTGGTACTCATTAGTAAAATAATGTTATGCCTTTTCATATCACAAGTTACGACTTTTAATTGTTGGTTATGCCAATTCCACATTGCGTGATGTCATTTGATTCAGCTGTTATGCATATTAGCAGTGTCACAAGCACTAGTGATAAGTTTCAAGTTCGATTTTGTTATACCTTTTCATGTATATGAATACACGTTACGACTTTTCATGTAATAAACAATTAATTGTTCTTAGCGTTTACCACACTAATTGCAGAGTCTGCTTAGTACTGTACTCCTGAGTGTTACAGCTATTAATGTTTTCTCTGTATGACTATTGGGCACCGACCTAGCTTGTTGGCTTTCTCCACGTGTCAAAGTAATTGCATGTAGAAGGTGAAGCGAGCAGTACACTTACTGCATACATGTTTTTTAACATCACTGTGTACCGCCATGTGGTTTCTTAGATTCCTTTCATCATAGGATTCGTAATCACAGTCATTGCATGACCATATTTTTTTATCGTGAATTTTGGCATGTTTCACGAGCTCTCCTTTTTGGAAGAATGCCTTCATACATCCTGGGTATGCACATTTAAATCCGGGATATCGTCAGTGTCCTTGTCTGTGAATTTTTAGCTCATATGCAAAAACAAAGCTTTTGCCACAGTCCCTGCAAGGTTTGGTCTTCTCTCCATGTTGATATCTGTGCCGAAGCAGTGTGTTTGGGGTGGAAAACATTTCAGGACACTCAGGGCATTTCACAGGAGGATGTGTTTCACGATAATGAGTATTAACTTCACCTTGACTGCTGCATTTATAGGGACACGTAGGACACCTGAAAGAGCAAGGTTTGTTCTTTCTTTTCAGTGTATGAGCAGTCGTCACAAATTCAGGCTTTGGTTTTTTTTCTGAGGTGACTCCGGTGTATCACTTGTATCCTTGGTGGAATTGTTCTTTGGTTTAGGCGGAGGGCGTGAAGCTGGTCAGGGAACAGGTTTTTTCTTCTCTGTTTTATTCACCGGTGTCACATCTGGTTTCAGCATGTCATGCTCAAGTGGAGCTTTTGATGAAGGTGAAAGAAGGCTTCCACTAGCAGTTGAGTCATCCGAGTCATCATTGTTTGTATCGGATGGGGGATTCTCCACAGGTTTATTGCATTTTGCAGCTGCAATCCTTTCCTTGGATGGCTCTCTTAATAAATTCACTGTTTGACATGGGTGCTTTGGTGAGGGAGGGTCATCAGATGTAGATGCCATTTCTCTGTAATTAATCGCTTTCCTGTTTTGTCGAACCAGTCTGTTGCCAGGTGTTTTCCTTTTTCTCATGTCATAGAACAAACTTTTGTTCTCGTCTGGGTCGTCAGAGTCCCCTGCAGATTCTGTGTGATGATCTGTATCGGTCTTACTGTGAGGTTCATGTCGGGGTTTACTCTTAGCAGCTATGTCAG
The DNA here is from genome assembly GCA_038406175.1 of Haplosyllis leylae. Lineage (NCBI taxonomy): Eukaryota > Metazoa > Annelida > Polychaeta > Phyllodocida > Syllidae > Haplosyllis > Haplosyllis leylae. The sequence goes on along the minus strand of JBCAUG010663222.1, from coordinate 6,826 downwards.
ATGGAGTCATTTTAACAATCTGCACACTTACTGGAGTTCTTTCTGCTTTATACAACAGTAGATCAAAAATATTCCGGTCCGCTTCATGCTGATCATATGGCTTAGCCTGATTTGACTCCTTGTTTGCGTTGTTATTATTTTCAACAGGGGCATTCTTCTTGTTCAAAACACTCTGTTCAGGGATGTCTTGATCTGTTTTGGAAGCAGATTTACTGACAGATGTGTTACTACCAGATTCAGAGTCCATTTTGGATTGGGAGCTAGGTTCATCGTTGAGCACAGTGTTATTACCCGGAGGATCCGGATCTGTTCTAGATATCAAGATTTCTTCTGTAGTAGTTACGGTCATGTTATTAGTATTAACATCGGCTTGATTCACCTGGGGGTTGTTATCACCATTAGAGCTGTTTTTGTCTGAGGGAGCCGTTTTGTTATTACTATTAATAACGTTGTCACTGGCTGGTGGGTTGTTAACACTGTTAATGGTGTCGACCTTTGGAGTATCGTTATCACCATTCATGACTTTTTTCTCCGAGTCAGAGATGTTTGGTGGAGAGATGTTATCACCTTTCATGCCGCTGTCGGTCACCTTGTCATTATCAATATTCATGACGTCATCAACAACTTCATTGTAATCTTTGGTGTCATCGTTATCACCTTTCACACTACTATCATTTGTGGAAACTATGACTGTATCCGTGCTGGATGCGTTCAAGCATTCAGATTCCGTGTTATTGTTATCACCATTAATGGGACTGGGAGTGGTCTGGGCATCCTAATTTGGAGCAGTAGCTATCTCAATTTGGCTAGTGGTTTGTTCCAGAGATGGCATCTCTACGTCAGCTGTATCGTTTTTATCCTCTTTCTCTTGGTGAGGAGTGGGACAGCCGTGTACAGGACAAGTATTTGGCTGGGGTGGCACCACGTTTACACGGTTTTTATCAGTTGTAGTGGAGGTTTCTGATGCATTCACTGTAGAAGACGTGGGAGCACTTAAATTGAGTGGATTAGCTTGTTGGTCCATGGTACTGTCGGTGATAGCAGCTGGTGTGCTCTTAGACAAGCTGGTAATGAAGGGTTTATTTACATTGACGAAAGGACGTCTCTTCAATTCACCATAAACCCCGGGGGCTAGATACACTAGATGGATACAACATGCACTGTGAAGTTCTTCTTCACTCATAGGCGAGGTGGGGTCTATTGTAGACCAATTGCGTACACCACCGTAAACCATCACATGGCGATCATACAACTTTGCTAAGCAGTATAATACAAATTCATCACCGTAATCACTAGTATCCTTCACCCTGTCAGCCCATCTTGTAAAATCGGTGTTCTTCATATCTAGGTAAATTCTACCCACACTTTGGTAAAACTGCTGGTCGTTCTCGATAACTGTGTATAAAATGTTTCTTACTTCTAATGCCAAATGTCCACTGAATTTTCCAAAGATGGAGTACAGATGGTCAGGGTTGATGTGCCGATTCTGGTAAATGTCACAAATGTCTATCCAGTAAGTTTTGCCCATCTGTCCATGGTGGAACTTGGCAGGATTCACAAAGTCATGGTTTCAGAGTTGACTGACATAACATCTAAATTTATATGGTGAAAGTTCACTGTATAACTCTTCTGTGATACTTTTGGGTGCCTCCATTTTGTTGGAGGTTTTCCTTTTTAAGGCGTGAATCCAAAATGAGGCTCTACGCAGAATTTTTACTCCTCATAAATTTTATACACAATTTTGCTTGGATGTGCACAAGATTATTATACATGATTTGATAGTACCTTTCGTGTAATTTTGTAAGAAACGAGTTTAGTTACCACTACTCAGTACACACAGGTGCCCAGTTGTTATCGATATTAGAAACTAGAATACATACTTGTTATGCCTATTCGTGTGTTCGGTAATCATGCTACTTATTGTGATCTTTCGACTGTTATGACTATTCAAGAATATTATTGAACATAGCATTTACCAGGTGCAACTGGTTATGCATCTTAATCGCAAGGGCCCAACAACCTGTTTCAAGTAATCAAAGCAAGAAGAGAATCTTAATTTGTTGTGACTATTTGTGCGTTGGATAATCATTGTAACAGTTGTTATGACTATCCATCATATTTGTGGGTATCAATGTTGTACCTATTCATGACACAATTTGTCATGGTTATGACCACTCATGGGATTTCAATTATAGGAAGAAAATATATCTGTCTTAATGTGACCCACAAATTGACTCATAGATTTACTTTCTCTTGTTACGGATTTTAATGTCATGAATGCTGGCCAAGCTTTACAGAGAACACTGTCTTTGTACAATTTTTTTTGAATTTTAGGTTGGATTGGAACATGCTTGAACCTTGTGCCATATCTGTGGTTTTGCTTAAGACTTTTACCATACTGATCATAGTCTAATGCCTTAACAATCATGCTAGGCAACATATTATGTATATGTTTGAAAATAAATTTGCAATTTTCCAATTTTAGGAGGTCTTCAATTCATAAAATTTTAAGCATTGCGTAGTCATGTTTGGTAATAGTTTCCCACCGTCTTTTACTTAGGATAATGTGTAAACATTGATTTTGAATTTTTTGGAGTTTGGTTATTTTATTTTTACTGATCATGTTACCCCAAAGTATCATGCCGTATGACAGATGACTTTGTATTTGGGCATAGTAAAGAGTTCTTTTTGCATGTTGATTGAGGAAGTTTTTACCAATGTTCAGTAAATATTGTCCTTTCTTAATTTTTAAAATAAGTTTGCTATAATGGTTGTTCCAAGACAGTTTGTTGTCCAACCAAACTCCAAGAAATTTTACATCGTTTACCGTAGCTAATTTTATATTATCTACAATTAATTCCCAGGTTAATTGCTTGCCATTTGGAGCAAATAACATACAGACTGATTTGTTTAGATTGAGGGTAAGTTTGTTTGCTTTGAACCAATCCATGAAGTTCTTCATGTCAGTTATCACACACCATTTTAGGAAATCTAGGTTTCTATTACTATGGTATATGGTCGTGTCATCAGCGAACAAGATACAGTTTGTTAGTTCAAGATTCAACCTTAAGTCATTACAGAACACCAAGAATAACAGAGAACCCAGGCACGATCCTTGAGGACAGCCATATTTTATGTCATAATCTTTTGAGTAGGTTTCGCCAGTAATGGATGTTTTACACTTTAGCCTCATTTTTCTTTTGTCTAAATAGCTTTTAAACCAGTCTAGGCATATTCCTCTTATGCCATATAATTCTAGCTTTTTTAAAAGCTGTTCATGCTCCAGAGTGTCAAAAGCCTTCGACAAATCGAGGTACACTGCAGCAGTGTATTTCTCACATTCAGAATTTTTTACAATGTTGCTTATTAGTTCTGTGACAGCATTTTCACATGAATGGTCAGAACGAAAGCCGTATTGACTCACGAATAGTTGGTTATGGCTATTCAAGAATTGATATACACATCTGTAGATGACTTTTTCTAATAACTTGGATATTGTAATCAAAAGAGATATTGGTCTATAATTGTTTGGGCGGAGTTTACTGCCATTCTTGAATAATGGAATTACTTCACCATATTTCATACTATCAGGGAAAATGCCAGTCTTCATGGATTCATTGAATAAGTAGCACAGTGGGTTTAAGATTGCCGAACCAATAGATTTCAGTAATTTATTTGAGAGCTTATCATATCCACTACTGGTCTTATTTGGTAGCTTGCTTAAAAGTTTTTCTAATTCCACTTCAGTACAAGGATTGAGGAAAATACTATTTGGATTTCTAGCAATTTTGTTCAGGTAATTTTTAACCGGTATATTGCTAGGACCGATTTTAGAAGCATATGTTTCTCCTACATTTGCAAAGTAGCCTCCTAGATTATTCGCAATTTCCTGACTGTTTGATGTTATATGACCATCCGTCTGCAGATTGTTTATAATTCAACTCTTGTCGTTACTCTTTAGTATTACATTATTAATCGTAGACCACAACTTCTTAGTATTATTCTTATATTCATGACATTTCTCAGAGAAATATGTAATTTTTGCCTTACGTTTGATTCGGCACAGAGTGTTCCTATAGTCTCTGTATTTTAAGATATCAGACTCCTCATTTGTTTCTAAACTACGTTTGTAAAGTAACTTAGATTTTTCAGTGCATTTCAACAGCCCTTTGGTAATCCAAGGTTCCTTAATGAATTTCTTTGAGGAGATGGTAATAGTTCTTTCTGGGGCTATGTTGTCTATGATTTTCATAACCTTTGAATGAACGGAATCAAATGCTTCATTGATAGGTTTTTCATTAATGGTCATAACCCAATCTATTTCTGATAAGCAATTCTTTATCTCTTCAATTTTTTTTGGTTTTAGGCTACGTGTAGTTAGAGTAACTTTGGATGTCTTGGGTTTTTTTATATCTCTTATCACACAGACAGTTGGTAAGTGGTCACTAATGTCATCCAATATTATGCCAATGATACTATCTAGAAGTTTTTCCTTTTTCAATTCCCCCATTGTGCTACTTATACGTGTAATAAATTCTTTATCATTTGTGTTTGGCGGTCTGTAGACAGAGCCAAGTACGAGCTTCCTGTCAGAAATTTTAACATCAATGAAGATACTTTCATAGGAATCTGACATTTCATGAAGATCTGGTCTGGTTTGTACAGATAGTAATTCATTTACCAGAATGCCTACTCCACCGCCCTTTTTACCGGTTCTTAAGTTATAGAAAAATTTATAACCAGGTATATCAATTCTTTTAACATCATTGTCGGTTAGCCATATTTCGGACAATAAAATTGCATCTACTTTACATGTTCCCATCCATTCATTAATCAGTCTAGACAAATCAGATTACTTATTCTTTATACCCCTTACATTCAGTTGCATGATGCTAAAGTCGTTCTTATTGCAAGAAATATCCTTAATTTCACAATAGTCAATGTAATCACAATCATTTGTGTTTTCAGCGTCTTTGTATAAATGTGGGGAATTGGTCTTATACTGTAACGATTTCTTTAAGTTACTCAGTTTGTGCAAACACATTGTTTGGAAACAGTAGCACAACTTTAACTGACCCAATCTTTGGTACATCAATTCTAGTAACACAGCACACATTAACACAGTAAGTAAATGTACATTGATTAGAATTCATGCAATGTAACATGAATAAGTTACGGCAACAGAGAGGGGTTGGAGAAAATATACAAGTGAAACTTTGTTATACATATTCAGGTTTACACAATGAAATTAGGTATTAATATCTTACGTTATCCCTATTAATAGCACTTAAGACCGTTAAGCAGTCTTTTGTTGTGGCTATTAGTGATATCTGTTTTCAAGATGATATGACCTTTCAAGTCACGTTATGACTCTTAGTAAAACAGATCATCACACGTTATCAATATTAATCGGCATATTAACCGCCCAATAGACTGGTGTTGTGACTATTAGTGATGCTAGTTATCAAAACGTTATGACAATTCATGTCAGATCAATAATATCCATATCCACAACAGTGTGGTGTTATGGCTATTAACATCATTCGATCATTGTGACAATTCAGTTCACATAGGGTTTACATTATTACAAATACCTTAATGTTGTTACCACTATTAATGTGATGTTCAGGTAGGTGCTTCATCTGTTTCCATTGGGTTTTGGGTATTTGCTTGAGGACTAGAGGTGGCGAGACTTGTTTGGAGTTGACCGCGAACTCTTTGCAGTATAATTCCAAGTAATCCTTGTGAATGCCAGGTTTTGTCATCTAAGCAAGTGCTATCATACAGTGATACACCATTCCCCCACAATTTATCAGCACAACATTCTGTGATTGTTTTCTCTCCAGTACTCAAGAGTAACTTCCCTAGGTGGGTGTTTTGAACAAATTTTGCTGTGATTCCAGGTTCACATAGGTCTTCAGCATGTTCCTCCCACATTTTTATGTCGAAGTTTGTAATGTTCCTAGCTAAAGTTTTACATTCTCGTGCCGATTTGGTGTTGAGAATGCTGAATGCAGATGCTTCATCTTTGAATAACATGGCTTTTTGGTACTGAATGAACTGCTCACTGTGATGAAAAGTTTGGTTACCAACCTGGAATTTACATGGGTAAAGTTTTAAAGTTTAAAGTTTTAAAACAAACATCAACTGTAATATCCATTCATAACTTTTAAAGTTATTACTACTTGAAACAGGGAGCTTATTTTTAATTTTAAAATCGTGATCCTAATGCTGCATATTTTTGGACTAATCTATCTAGATAAGATACATAAATGTTATCCAAATTAAATCTTATACTACTTTTTCGTTGACAGAAACACGTTTTTTAAGCACATAAAAATATACACCTAAACATTATTTTCAAAAGAATATTACTATGTGTACATGCATAAGCTTCCTTAAGGGAGATTACAAAACAGCTTGACAAATATATATCATTATTTGGCAAACACACAAAAATCCATCCACTGTTCCTAGGCACTAATCTAAATCACGAATTTTGTTATCCAAATACTGCTCACACTATTTAACACTCTGGACAAATCATTACTTTAGAAAACACTCGAAGAAAATTTGAAGGATATTCGATTGAGGGACGGGGAAGAACAAACTATCGAAGGCCCCACAAGAACCTTTTACAGGAAGTGAGTGTTGGTGTCCTTAAACTTGAGATTACAATACTGGGTTTCTAACAAAAGGAAATATGATTATTTGGCAAACACACAAAAATCTGTACAAGACACACACTATTTACAGCTCTGGTATAAACAAATTGTATTTATCAAAACATATAAACCGGAGAACTTTTATTACTGTTTGATTGAAT
>JBCAUG010663111.1:0-13805 GCA_038406175.1 Haplosyllis leylae | reverse complement strand
TACCGCCCGCGTACGTAGTACGACGGGAAGGTACTGTTTTCACAGGTGTCTGTCTGTCCACAGGGGGGGTACTCAGGACCGGTCCCGGGGGGGGGTACTCAGGTCCGGTCCCCTGGGGGGGTACTCAGGTCTGGTCCCGGGGGTTGGGTACTCAGTCCTGGGGGTGGGGGTACTCATTCCTGGGGGTTACTCGGTCCCGGGGGGGTACTCAGCAGGGGGGGTGTACTGAGTCCCAGGGGGGTACTCAGTCTGAGTACCCCCCCAAAAATTTTTTTTTTGAAATTTTGAATTTTTTTTTTTGAAATTTTTTTTGGGAACATGATTCCCCGGGGATAGGTTGGCTACGCCGCGGGCAGTATGCCTCTTGCGTTCACGCAGGAGGACTTTCTTGTTCAAAGCTAAAATGCTAAGAAATAAGGTTCTTACTTCTATTAAACATGATTTTTATAGATTCCTCGTTTTCCAGCGTTTTTAGAAAACGATAATGTGACGTCTTTTCTTTTTTGTACGACTCAATTGTATATTTTTTCGAGCTTTGCATTTTAATTTAATTTAATCTATTAGATATGATCTGGCAACCGTTCGAGGTTAGTTTTGACGATGGAAACTGATCTTACCCTGGGCCGTAGTTACAGACGTAGTGGGCGGGGTACCTAGTGTGCGGACAGTAGGCGTAACCGCATCCGAGCCTTACCGAGTGGTCGCCCACCACCTGCGGGGAACAACCAACACAAGAGTCTTTAAAACGTGATCAGAATAATTTAAGTTTATGAAAAAACTAAACCACCAAAGTGTATTCTTTAAACACTGCAATTCATTTTTAATTAACATGGATTGGTGGCCTTTTTTGTCTGTAACGAACCTACGAAAACAGCTTGATATGTTTGAAATCCCAGACCGAAGGGAGTTTCTAACACGAATTTTTCACTGTGGAAAGTATGTGCCACATGCAAAATTTGACACTTGAAACCAACAATGTGTGTACTCTATTTTTGAATCTAAAACACCAAAACTGGAAACAACAAAATGACCGTTCTCATGTTTCGTTCTTCGAGATAATTGATTTACATCAGACCAGTCTAACTTTACCTGCGTGTAATGTCCGACGACGCCGTAGTCGTTGTTGCCGCCGTACCTGAAGAGGGAGACCTCGGCGTGCCAGGCGGTGACGGCCCACTCCCAGTTCCGTGTGCGGGTCGACCACGCAAGGTTCTGTCCCACCCATAGCTCTCCCCACTCTGTATGAAATAGACGCTAGTTAGGTACTTTGGCCCTTTACGACCTATTGGTGTGATTACTATGACAAGTTTTTTCAAAAAACTCATGAAATCAAAAACAAATATTGTGGCGGGCAAGGGAGGGGCGCATACCCTTTTAAAATGGCCAATGGACACCATAACTGCAGACTGCTCTTGGTTACTGGTACATAGTTGAATATATTTGAAGAAACGTAAAGAAAAGCCGTGCCCCAAAAAATATGAGCAGTAGTTTGTAGCCAACATACCTGGGTTGAACCTGGCTTGGTTTTGATCGTGATAATCTGGACATTGTTCTGCAAAGTGCTGCGAAATTTCGGCCAAGTCATCGTCCCAATACTAAAAATAACATTGTGTGGTTTAATTTCAACGAAAGTCAAAGTTTAATTGAGGTTAACTATGTTACAGTTCTCCCACCGTGTTTATTAGGATTTATTTTATTATTTACCATCTGTTCCATATTCTTGGCTGGTGGGTTCACGTCTCTTCTGAAATCATTGTGTAACTTCAAGATCATGTCTCTCTCTTTAACCGTGACTCCTACAATTAAAAATAAAAGTGTGCTTCGTCGTAATCTAACCCTAAATTGTAGTCAAGCTTTCTCGCACTTGCAGCAGCGTAGAGAATTAAACTTAGACTGATACACAGGTGCCTTACTTGATCTGCTAAGAACCCACCTGGATTTGTTCTTGGAGAATCTATGGAGTTACACAGGTAACTACCTTGCATCTACAAGTTTACACAGGGACCTACCTGGATCTGTTCTTTGAGGATCTATGGGTTTACACAATGTGTGAGATACTCCCGTCTCCGCCTCCAGCTTCCTGTACGCATCAGTGCAGCCCTAGGAATACAATTGTTTTTCAAATGTAATGATTAATTTAAAAAATCCGATCAATGCTGCGCATCATGCTTATCGAGCTAGGATAACGCGGGCATAGTAGGCATTGTTGAAATAAATACAAATTATGTTTTCATTACAATGTTTGTCTGTCTGTCTGTATACATGTCTGTCTGTCTGTCTGAGTTTTGTGTGTCTGTTTAAGCCACAATTTTTTAATCATTGCAGCTATCACAATTATCTTGTATTTTGAGACACATCTTTGCAATATTTAGGTCCTTTGGTCAAGGTCAAATGAAAATGTTACATTATGTTATATTTTATTGAAGTTTGCTCAAGACATCAAGGTCATTTGAAGGTCCAGGTCATACCATTTCCATCTGACTTTTATGCAATTGGTGTACTTTCTAAATTCAGAAGGACATCCTTGGTTGCAAATTGTGGCTGGAATGTAATTATGCTCCCTCAAATTACGTATTTGAATCTACTATTATCTGAACATACATGTAAATGTCATCCGTGAAAGAGAAGTTTCCTTTGAAGTGGATTTCTTTTACAAGGATGCGAATAGATTGAACAAGGTGCTTCATGGGAACCTGTCCGTTACTAAAACATTTGCAAAAGCAGCAGTCAGACGGGAAAACATTTGATCTCATGATGAGCATGTTGTAACTTACAGAAATTTGGCAAGGACACATTCGTGACTGCACAATTGAGCATTTCCTTTTGAATTCATCCCCATGAACTGAATGAATTCCTGGTGAAATCGTACGAATTTTGACACTAAACACACTAGCCTTTTGTACATTTACGTTGTTTTACTGCACCCATGCAAATGAACATGAAGGGTTCGCCGGTAAATTAACATTTCATTTGATATATTTGGTTAAATATTTGCTTCAGGTTCAGCCATTGTGGTTTACAACTTTGATTTTAGGACTGCTATTAAAAATTATGTGCACCCACAAACGCCCCTTCATAAAAACCTGTTTTTAATTGGTTGTAAACGGAGGTGACTGCTTAATATTTTGTTGATAAGTGCAGAAGGAGATATTCAACAAGAAACCAATTTAATCTACACTGTACAAATAGTTATGGGCAATAATCAGTAACGTTTTCGAAAGAATTGTAACAAAATCATTCTGATTGGTTTCTGATCCAAAATTTAGGGAATTTCTAGTAAAAACATTGTTTTACCAAAAAGTCAATAAATGGCTACCACGCAACAAAGAGACTTGAAACAAAAACTGAACACTACTCAGTTTGGGTTAGTCTTCATATTGACCATGTTGTCAGCCATGTTGAATAGTAGACATTTCTAAAAATCACAAAATGGCTCCCATGACTCCACTGGTCAACACTGACACTTGCAGACAAAAGTGAACATCGCTAGATTTGGGTCATTCTTGAAGTTCAATTTGTTGTTGACTATCTTGGCAACTTGAACAAGTTGTCAGTCATTATGGATGGCAGTCATTAATAAAAGCAATAAAGTTATTCTACTATTTTATAATTTTTGATAATGGCTGCCATCCAAGATAGCCAGAGGTTGACCACCCAAACTGGAATTTCAAAGTTTTCCAAATTTTCAGAAATTTGGTTCAATGTGACCTGGCGTCGGGTGGAATCAATGCCACATTGTATGGGCTCAATTACATATACGCTGAACTGAGTCACCAATGTGAAATTTTTCGTTCCTGGATATTATTTGTTTCAACAGAACGATATATAAGTGGTGCTGAAAACCTTGCTTTAAAATGATGACAGACGTTAATTCACATTTCCTCACATTCTTTGAGATGCATGAAGGCCTCAAGGTTGTTCACTATTCTTTTGCCATCAGTACAAGCGAGTGATGTGAAGTAGGCCCTATATTACTTTCTGGGCCTTTCGCATCAGTGAAATTGTTGACGTGAGAATCTCCCCCCATCACATGAAGATATTTTTCTAATGTTCATGTCACTGAACACCTTAATAATGTTTTTCGATACATTTTTAGACTAAATTACTGTCCTAAACTGACCGAAATCAATAAACTGTGAACGCACTGGCTACAAAGTTTCGATCAGGATGCAAAAAAAAGAAGAATTGACATAAACATGTGATTGAGGATCTTTCAGAAGAAAGGTCATTGTCCTTTCCGTTGCCCAAAACAGGTTCTATTAATGATGGTATGCACTTGACGGCATATTTTATGTCGTCAAAAATAGGTTCAATTGAACCACAATGGCAATACATCATTTTGTCTTTGTAGTTAAATGTGAACAGTAGCTTTGGCAACCATGCATCCCATTTCTGATGACATAAAAGTTCCCGTCTTTGTCGTCAAGTGTAAATGGGCCCTTAATGTTCTGTTTAATGGATGAAGTTAGCTCATGTGTTCACCTGGGAAATTTACTGCATATCGGTTGGTAATCTTAAACTAACTCTTCCTTAACTTCAACGAACAAAGCCACCACCATGTGTTACCTCAGGGTAGCAAGGCTAATAACAAGATATTTAATTCGTAAAAAGTAATATAAAAAATAAGTAATATTTCTAAAAAAATGTTTTTTAATCAAAACGGCATTTTTTTTCAATGCCTGAATTTCTACAACTGATGTTCGAATTCCAAGGTTTAATTATTGACCTTGCACCGAAGTGAACTAGAATGTTCGACAATTTCACTAAATCGAAACTGTTCAACTTGCCACAAGTTTCTTCGAAACAGAAAACCGCTGGTCACCGATTTTTTTTACGAACACATAAAATTAGCAACGTTGCATCGTTATAAAGCTTTCAAGAAAATAAATAAGATTTTTTATTAAAAAATTAACATAGACCGCATTCTTAAATTTAATTATGAATAGTATTTAAAGTAAATCTGTTTGTCCCAAAGGTATTTTCCCAGAATACACATTTTATTCATTTCCCATTATGTTTAATCAAATTCCTTCGAATCGCAAAGAGGCATTTGGATCAGTGGATTTCTTATGTCCTCTTAATTTTCTAGTTATGTGACACATCAAAAAAGATTGTGGATTTTTTTCGTACAATGTTTCAGCAAATTCATACGAATTTCAATGGAGTCCATGTGAAACTGAGGACTTTTTATTTGCTTACTGTCCCACTAACAGGACGTCTCACGTGGGGCTAAACAGCTGAATGTCCATTGAAAAAATTAACAGAATCAAAGAAAATTTGCTTACACGTTCGTCTCATCGTCTTGTCAACGTCTTACCTGTTGTCTCTTATTGACGCTGACGGTGACATAGTCGTCGGTAGCGTCATGTGCAGTTCCGCCTAAATCTGACTCTTCCAGCAGCTCCAGAAGTCTCTCAGCCAACTCATAGTTTCTGTTGTCTGTGTAAAAAGAAGTACAATAAATTAAAGTCATTGGTGAATTATATTTAAACCTGCAATGGTAACCGCCCTTAAAATTTCACTTCATGGGATAGAAATTAATGGTCAAATGTGGTCTATTGAAAGAATTATACTTCAAATTGTTATTTGTAATAAAAACGAATAAGTGAGAGGTTTCGTGTATTACCAATTTGTTTTGTCTTTACATGCAACCCGGAAGGTATCGGGAAAAGAAATGGCTGAACAAAATTGTGGTCATGAAAAGCTTGAATCATTCTCAAAGATATAATCGAAATATAAATGGAAGACAGAGAAACACAAGGTGGAAATGACGAGGATGACAAAAACACAGAGACAGAATCACAAAAGTAGTTAGACAAAAAAGCGTCGAATTCAAAGAGTAGTAGGGATAAAGAGTAGGGATAAATGTGACCGTGAAGTAACAAGAGTTTTGACAACTTTCTGTTAAGTGCGAAAATTTTCATGAAGTTCCTTCACTTCAGAGCTCTTGTTTCGAGTTTAGGGTACCAGTTTGCGGGTTCCAGTTTTTTGTAATGCTTCATAAATTCTTGTAATACATCATATTTTTGTAATGCATTGCTGATTCACATTTACATCACGTAACATTTTCAGGGGCAGCGGGCAGCATTATGAAAAAGTTGGCACATTACAAACAAGAAAGTCCTGCTGCGTGAACGCAAGAGGCATACCACCCGCCGCGTAGCAAGTGCACCACTCCCCCCATCCTTACCTGGTAAGGGTGGCAGGGGGGTACCCTGGACGCCCCCTCCCAACCCCCATCCTGACCTGGCTGGGGGGCGGGGGTACCCCGGGTGCCCAGGGTACCCTCCCTGCCCACTGTTAATAGACAGACACCTGTAAAAACATAATCTCCCGTCGTACTACGTACATGTGCGGTAAAAATGTGGTGCATTACAAGAATTCTTGATGTATTACAAAATAAAGCTGACCCCAGGAAGTGGCAAATAGGTATCTTGATCCCGAAACAAGAACTACCGCTTTTGCCAGCCTGGATACAGATGTGATTGTGGAATTGTCCACAGCGAGTGGATCCAGAAACTGGGAACAGGGTGAAAAGAAACACGGAATAATATCAAGGAGCGAAAATTGTGTTAAAGTTGAAGCTGGTGTTTGGTTTTTATTGCAAGTCTCTATTTCCTCTGTAAGTGATGGCAGCCACTTATGCAAATTCTGGTAATGGCTGCTATCCAAGATGCCTGACAGCATGTTGAATTTGAAAATTGACCCAAACTTAGTGGTGTTTGGTTTTTATTGCAAGTCTCTATGTTTCCTCTGTAAGTAATGGCAGCCACTTTTGTGAATTCTGGTAATGGTTGCCATCCAAGACGCCTGACAACATGTTGAAGTTGAAAATTGACCCAAACGTAGTGGTGTTTGGTTTTTATAAGCCTCTATGTTGACTTGGTGAGTGATGGCAGCCACTTTCATGAATTCTGGTAATGGCTGCCAAAGCTAGTTTCTATTGCTTGCTTTGGTTGCTTCTCAAGGCTAGTTTCGAAAGAACGGGAGTGACAAAACAAACCAAAGAGAATCGGGATACTACTTGAATTTTCGATTGTGAGAGTTCATCAATTCAAGTTTCAGCGTGGGTACTTCACGTGTAAATAATTTATGATAAACTTGTCCTGACAACTGTGCTACCAATTGTAAATTCTGCTGCATGACATGACAAAAGTCAAGAGTGACAAATCATGTTGGTGGCTTATTTGACGGATTGTGGCTCCGAATCCAATGTGGGATTCAAATATACTAAAACAGTTCCAGATCAGTGAGTAGTTGGCACTTTTATTACCAGGTCTGCCAAGGAAGTGAGTAAAATTGCATTGACCTGTAAGAAGGAAAGTAGTCCTAGAAAGAAATGTACAGAGACTAAACAGCTTTAGGTCAGTGTTTGTCAGAATTTCTAAGTTTTCGGAGTGTTTCCGGAGAACCATACAGTCAATAGTTTGTTCCTCTGGACGTGTGAATTTAAGTGATTTCAAGTGATTCATATTTTCAGTTACATCGATAGAAAGGACCCTTAACAATCCACCAGCAAGACAACATAATCAGAAACGAAATGTTTATGCATTGCAAAAATAAGTTCCATTCCAGAAATTGTAACGATAGGAAAATCAATGTAATCCTTGAATGCCTTAAATGTTATTACTTGGATATTGTTAATTTTACATTCCGCCTACAAAGATCCAACTGCTTCAAAAGGAAAATTTTATCTACACACAAATTAAGGGACCCTTGAAGTACACCAAACGCGGTTGTCTAACTTCCTGTTCCAGACTTGCAGAGACAGATATCCTAGAGCACCAACACACCGCATGCACAGTCAACAACCAACTTTCGGGAATTTCTTTTCTGTGGGTCGCTAGTTGACGAATAATGACAACGTTTGGGTTTTTTCAAAATAAATTTTAGACCAATTGGACCAATTCATCTAATGGTTATTTCTGCATCTATGGTTAGGTCACTATTATATTTTGTAGTATGATAGTGAGGCTACTCATTTATGGACAGGTGTCTATAAATTTCATCCAACTTTTCAGACTTACTGCAATATAAATTATGGTGATGTATAAATTGATAGTCAGGGCAAGTTGATAGTTAGTATCAGTGGGTTAGTGAGGTGACTATTAAATTGTTTAGATCAATTGGTCCAATTGGTCTAAAATGTATTTTAAAAAAACCCGAGTGTTGTCTTCTTAAACCACATTCCTTGTAATTCATGGTGTCGTTGGTCCCTTTGCAGGCCTAAACATGTCTCTGTGAATACCATGCACATGTTGTATGTCAAAGAAGCAGATTCATAATTAAATTATTTGCTTGTGACCAAAAAATGGGGTCTGATGACACAAGTTAATTTGATATCTTTGTTGAAGATTTAAGAAGTATGCATATTTATATTTGCAAGATATATTTTCTACTGTGTTAAAGTTATATTATTTACCAAATTTGAGATTCTAACTTTTGCTGAGAAATAGGGAAAATAGGAACAACCCTAAAAAAATAAGAAAAAAATTGGAAACAGAAGAGTGGAAGGCCAGCACTAGATGTCAAGGTAAATTTACTGACAAGGCTCCTTGTTGTCAAGGTGGAATTTTTCGGGACAATGGAGGAAAATTAGGAAGAGGATTTTTGTGGATTTGCATGGATGATATTCAAACTGAACGAATGACTTGTTGTCTCGGTAAAAAATATTCAATTCCTATGTCTATATTTCAGTGGATAATGACACAATTAACAATTCTGGAAGATATTTTACTTGTGGAGTCTGTAATTTGGAAAATACAGTGATAAAACTGTAAAAATGCAACTTAAGGTCATGAGATGAAATTAGAAATATTATTAGAAATATTTCACTATATTTTTTAAAATATGGGAATTTACAAACGAACTTTCCTACTAAAACGTTGATATAGGGATTGAATATTTTCTTGACATTTTTGACATTTTCTGCCGAGACAACAAGTCATTCGTTCCGTTTGAATAAAGCCCGTGATTTGGGTAACTGACCGAATAGTCTTCTCACCTCTGTTCGTTTTTCCTCTGCACAATTTAAACAACACGAGGGTTTTGCTTGTGCTCATAATTTTTCCATCTGAAGCTCATACTAATACAAATTTTTGTGAATAATTTCGAACAACATTGAAGTCTATATGCGGAACAAATGCCACCACAAAGAAAATCCCCCTCTGTACCGTTCAATTTGAGCAATTGAGGGGAATAGAATTAGCAAAGTTTATACTACATTCTACCCTGTTGCAATGAATTGAAATCGATCAAAATTTTCCAATAGATACATTGGGGCACATCAAGAAAATGCATTCATTGCAGTTCATTATTTTAGTTACTGAATAAGGTCATATTCAAACAGTCTGATTATAATTCAGGAACATTGGAGGTTCTTTATCTTCATTAAAAATAATTCTACAAGTATCCATTCTATTTTCTGTGTCCTGTAGCCACAAAAAATCAAATCTACTTTTTATCATTGCAAGTGAATCTAAGGTCATAATGTCCATGGAGACAATTCAGTGGGAGAGAGAATAAAGATATGTTCGAACTGATCCAGAACACTCATTATTCCCAGTTTACTTTGTCATAATGTTTCCTTGACACTGATCGAAAAAATAAAAAGGAATTTCTGATCTGCAAGATGCAAACTTCTTGTTTTCAAGAATAAAAGCTTAGTTAATGCTATGAAGAAAGTGCCACGAATGTGACAAAAAATATGGGAAAAACACATCCCGGAAGTTGATTCAAAACTCGGGAGGTGTGCACCCTACGATAAGTGCAATAAATTCTGCCATTTGCGAGGAGATCAATAAATTCTGTTTAGATGTTCCCATGCAAAGTCTATTAGAATTTGATATTCAGAATTAATCAGTGATTGAATTCTGCTAGTTCATACTTAAAATTACATGCATTAATGAGTAGATCTGAGCTATGTGGCCATATTTCAAAATTTCAATTTATAAATGGCCTAAATATCAAAACTCAGAGGATTAATAAAATCTGACTGCAAATTCTGCCTACCTAACTTTTTAGCTTTAGGCAGAATTTACTGATTCAGCATTCTTACCTAGTCTGAATTTATTCATTCCCAATGGGGATTTTAATGGTTTGGTCAGTTATGGATTATTCAGCAGAATTTACTGACTGTATAAACTGGTTGAAACCAGACTTAACTGGTTTGTCATCATTAGCCAAATTTTACTGATCTCCAAGAAACACATGGTTCTGAAAATTCAAAGAAATCTGTTATTCTTGAAAATATTATCTTTCAATATCTGTATGAAATTAAAGCCAACTAATTGGACATCTGAGCTACATTGGCCAAATAAGAGATACATTTGTGGATATTCCACCAAAAATGAGCATGAAAAAACAGCCCTCCCATTGACTTACATTGAGAGAGAATTTACTGATCTCCCGCAAATGGCAGATTTTACTGAACTTTCTGCAGGGTGGTGTGGGAAGCCAGAAGACGTTTGCTAACTCGTTTAAAAAAGACAATTGGGGATCTTGGTCCCTTGCCCCACCTTGGCATCCCCCAGTGACGACGTTCTTTGAAAACAAATTTACATTTTTACTGTATTCACTTTTTAAAGGGAGTGATGCCGTATTATCAAATTTCTTTTTGTCCCGAAAAGATTGACCGCACAAGATCTGTTAAGAACATTTGTTAGGACCCAATCTGATCATTGCGATTTTGGTATGAAAAAGCTTAAGGCGATCACTGAGCTTATTGGTTCTTCAGAAATTTGCTTTTTCCTTTCATTGAAACATTTATGACAAGGTTCCCTTTCTAAATACCAAGTTGAAAATGTCAGATCTGCTTGGTGTGAGACAGTTGATCCCGCATTTCAAGGGTATAGGCAAAAGAAATAAAATTATACTGAATTTATATTGTATTTATTTTCATCAGGGTTAACCTAGTAAAATTAATTGCCGCCTTCCACCATTAATTCACATAACTAGAAATTGACTAAAATGTATCCACGGGTCGAATTCAAAGGGGAATGATGACCAAGGTGCCAGACAATTTCTGCGGACCTTGGCTCGTTCGCACTTGACGACGACGATACATTTTTAATCTATATTTTGAAATGGGTTGCATTGTAACCAATCGAGTTTTTCCTAAATCTGACATTTCTGGCATTTTCGTACAAAATTGACATCGAGGGTTTTAAAATCAGCAAAAAATAAAGTTGCCTCCAGTGGGATTCGTACTCACAACACCAACCATCTATGGATTAGAATCCCAATGCCTTACCCACTCAGCCACAGAGACTTGTGTTGAACAGATGTGTTAAATATTGAAATGATTCCAAGTCCCAAAAGTGAATTGGAGCATGACACAAAGTTAGAACATTCTGTTCAACACAAGTCTCTCTTGTTGCTACAATAGCCAATTGAGTTTTTCCTAAATGTTTTCGCTGAATTCGCTGACAAAAAAAATATTATTCTAAAAAGAAGATTGCTGTTCTCGAACCGGCTATGTTTAGGAAAAACTCCAATAATGCAACACAGGGAAGAAGGTCATTGATGGAAGCGTATCACGAGCCACCATGTGAAACATTTGATTTTTTCACTGTTCGTGGCTTTGGTGGAAAATTGTGAAAAACGAAGTGATTTCCTTTGTAACTGAATTTTGACGTTGATGTTGTCCACAAAGTGCTTTCAACCCGAAGCATATTTTTAGCCTCGCCGATTTCAGTGCTTTCAGTAGAGTGAAATTGATTAGTTTGAAATTGATCAGGAAACATATTGGTCGGGTAGAACAAAGCAATTTTTCTGTTAATTTGATCGAATTATGTCGGCGTTAAATTTAGTGGTGCACTGTAGATTTTTTCTGGCTGAGGGAAGAATTATAACATATAACAGAAACTTGTGGGAATGAAAATGTTATATCGTGGATTTACTGTCTTTACCAAAACTGCTTGTGAGGATCATGGGAGAAAAAAAAACTGACGCATGGATGTTTCGTCGGAATGGTTCCAGAAATAATTTTCTGTTTCAATGTAATTGGTAAAGTGTACATTCTGAGGCTGCAAAAAAAAGAATAAAACGCATCGCATAATCTGTGAGCATTTTGTGTTTCACCGAATACGGCTTTCGTCTAAAATACCTTGTTCTAATGCTATTCTAGAGGTGGCGTCATTGACACAGGTCAAACTCAAACGGAACAAATGATTTGCCTGACACAAGCTGACGACTTCATCTCATTAACTGACTACAGTTGAAAAGTGTAGAATTTGTGTTATCTGGCGTTTGCAGCATGTGTTAATGGTGCCAAGTATGTACACTTGTTTAAGTGTTGGATAGTGAACTATTACTTTGTATGTTAGATATTGCAGATGGTCAAGTAAATATGTAAAATGCAACGTTATGAGAAGTCACAACAGCGTTCCTGGCTTGTTGCTGTGACGCAACGTCAGTATGACATCATAATAGCAATGCTTCTGAGTAAACAAATTCCCACCAATGACTGGAGCCTAAAGTAGGCCTACTTATCATGAAACTGCCAAGACATGTTCCCAAAAAACTATGGGTTCTCCTCTTTCAATCCCTATGGTGACTCTAACGAACCAGTAATGAAGTGAAAGAAAGTTTATACTTTGTATCTGGCACAAGCTAATGACTTCATGCCCATCAGTTGAAATGTGTAGTTGGCCATTTCTTAGATAGTCACTTTAATACAAATCAAAAGCATGGTTTCCCCGTTTTTACACATTTACTTGACAAACTGCAATATTTCTCATACAAAGTAATGTTCCACACATTTGACAATAGTACAAACTATTTAGTCCAATAACAATGCCAGATAAGCCTACACTTTTCAACTAATTTTAACTGAGGCGCATGAAGTTGTCAGCGTGTGTTGGTACACATATCATTCGTACCATTTGAATCCAACCTGTGTTTGACAGTGTGAACACCCTGAAGGAACAGCGCAAATTTCGGACTTATGCGGTTAAGTCAGTAATTTCGGACCAATGATAAGCAATGGCTGGATGTTTATGGAGCCTCATTTCAGTAATAAGATGTCGGAAATCTGCAAATATCAAAGTAATCAGGAAGGCATACATTCTACCATATTCTGCAGCGTACAGAGGGACATTCTAGCTTAATAGTTACATATATATTTCTATAGAAGTATGGAAGGCTGTAAAGGTAGGGTTGAATTAATCTTCAAGGGTATAATATCCAAGTAGTATGTCAGTATGGAATTTAGAGGAATAATGTGAATGATTGGTTGTATGCTACGGCACAGTATAATGAAAATATCCTATTTAGCTGAGCACTTAAAAGAATTGGCATTGTGCACGGTAATGGAACTGATGTATACTGGGATATGTTAGAAAATTAGATAATAAATGAATGTGAGATAATTTCGGAATATTTGTTTATTTTTTCAGTAATTGTGACTGGATGGGGATGTGTCAGAAATTTCCAACTGTAAATATAAATAAGCACACATTTAGTTGTCAGTAATTCTGACGTCAATCAAAAATTCTGACTATTCACCAATGGCCACTTTTGCAGGCGACAAGTCCAAAGTTCTGAGACAAACTTCGATTGGAAGAAAAAACAAATTAAGCTTGTACAAATCCAAGACAGCAGTGTGGCAATCAACTAAAAGGAGAATAAGGAAATGTCAATCACACAATAACATTTCTCCAAAATACATGAGACTTAATGAAGACAGTAGTTCTGATGAGATAGATGTTGTAAGCCAAAGTATGGACAATGAAATATATTATTCAGAGTGTAGTAACACAGGAGGAACATTTCTTAATGGAAGTGTCAGTGATGCAAGCTGGGTG